>VXBA01001856.1:783953-832586 GCA_013399895.1 Serilophus lunatus
TATAGCTATTTCTGGTTGTTATTACAAGAAATCATTCATAGACCTAGACCTCTTTGGAAAGAATGCTAACAATTTCCAGTGTTGTAGGCCAATATTGACATGAGCTTTGAAAAAGGATCACATTCTATGCAGAGATTTCTTTACAGGTATTGAGTAGTTGTCCTTATGTAATGTAATTGTGGAAGGATAAGCAAACTCACCTTTTCCTCAGTCAGAAAGAGGAGTTCAAAATGAAGCTCCTGGCTGGAAACACGGAGAACACACGACAAGGAGAATCCAGGCAATCCAGAGGACATTTCACAGTCCAATAAGCTGGCAAAGTCACCACGAGACTAGGACTAACCCTCACCTTTAAAATGAAAACTTTTATGTAAATTAAGCATATGTAGTGGTTTAACCCAGGCTGAGTGACAGGGGCCCACTACAGCCAGTCTCTCACTCCCCCTTACTCAGCTATAGAAAAGAGAGAATATAACGAGAGGTTTTGTTATTCGTGATAAGGACTACAACAGATTCTTTCTTAATCACCGTCACAGGCAAAACAAGACTCCATGTAGGAATAACAGTCAAATTTATTACTAACAAGATCAGAGCTTAAGAGTGAGAGACAATAAAAGACACCTCTTACCCCCCACCCCCTCCCTCTTACATCCAAACCTATTCTCCTGCAGCGGTCAAGGGATTTGAGATGCAAGGTACCTGAAAGGGGTTGGGAAGACCAGTGGGGATACCCATGCCTTTCTGGAGCCAAGGAGCCCATGGTCATCGAGTATCTCAGATGTTACACACTTACATGTGTGCAGCTGAATTGGACACTGATCATCACTGGTTTAGACACAACAATAAATTAAAATGTCCCTTTTTTTTAACATTAGATATAGTTTCAATACATTTTCATTCTAAGTGGCAGTCTTGGAGGTTTTTTTCTGAAGTCTAATGAAAATATCACTGAATCTAGTTCCTTTTCTTGTCCCCTGCAGCCACTTGTCGATCTTTATTGCCTTACCAGATTTTGTACTTTTTGTCATTTGTTCTTGGCTCAGCAGATGAAGATTAGTTTAGAAACAAATGAAAGAGGACTAAAATGCAGAAGCTAAATAAAGTAACTCATGTTAATGGGCATCCTAAATTTCTTCCACTTTAGCCAAAATTGTCTCTAATGGTGAATGAAAGGAAGAGGATGGGAAGCAGATGTTTCTACTCTCTGTAGCAATTGATTGTAAATTGGCCTGACACTCCCCCCAAAGAGTTTATCAAGAAGGTTTGATTCAGTCAATCAGTCCTAAGCCAAGAGCTGAAGTACCAACATGTCAGCCAGACTTGGACCTGAGGGGAGGTTACAAAGATACATTACTTTTGCTACAGGCAAATAATTAAAACAGTAAAGGAATCCTGTAGATAGCTATGCTTCACATTGGTAGCCCTTGGAGTTACCTATAGGTCTCTGCAAGTCAACCTTAAGTTTCAAGCAGAGGTGAAAAGAAAATGAAAAATTTGGTTCACTCCAGAACATATTCCCTTGTAAAATAAAATTATACCATTTGGGAGGAGTTGTCACCTCTGTTCAGATACAGCAGAAGACAGGAGTAACAGATGCCACAAGTCAGTTGTGGCAGTTTGCTGAGCTAAATGAAAGGAGAAAATGAAGAAGAAAAAACTCAAAGTAACCAATCTCAGTTAAATTTTAGCAGAATTTTAGATAATGAGATAAAAGTGTTAGATCTGAAATACATAGCAAAGCATAAAATACAAGAAAACACAGCAGTCTGTGGCTGTCATGATGATCCCCCCAAAACTGTTAGGATACCTTTTTGCACGATGCCACAGCAGTCAAGACCTAATAATGTGTTAATACACATGTAATAACTGTGCAAGTTTGTATTTACCTAGGCTTAGAAGACTGATGGCCCAGGGATTACTGCTGACAGGACACTGTATATTCCACGAACTTTGAAGAAGATTCATGAATATTTTTCATAGCTGAAGGGAAACACTGCAGATGATAGCATTCTTGTTGCATGGGGAAAGTAAATATTTAAAGCTTAGTCTGAAGGATGGGATGGAACAAAAACATGCAAATTTTACATCTTCTACAAAACAGTAAATTAAATTCACCAAATTTAAATTCACAAAATTTAGTTTTTTGTCAAGAAACTAAACAACAAGATAGTATTTGATGGAAAATAGGCCAAACTGCATCAAGAATTGTCTGTGATTTAGTTTACAAAAGCTCCAGTAAGTTTCTGCAACTTAATCTAAGTTCATGTCTACTATTAGGGTTTTAGGAGAATGCTTTGTTTGCATTTCTCCTGCTTTGATTCACTTCACAGGGAATGGACATTTACACCAAATGTTTTATCTGTCTGCTCTCAATATCTGTGCTACTTGCTGGTACAAATATAACCTATAGTGTTTTCTGCCTGTAGTTCAGATATTAGTGTCTTTTAAACTTTTTGAAGGATAGTAGATTAAATAATAAATTAATATGCTATTTTGGAAAGAAGGAAGGCAGAAGCATTGTACTATAACACATCTAAAGAAAAATGCTTCCCAGTCTGAAGCAATATATTTGATATTATTTTCAACCATCATGTTGCCAACAACTTAGCCTTATCATTCCAATTTTGAATTGGCCAGATATCCTGGTATTATGCATACACTGCTATCTACATCTAGTGATGCCATATCTGAGACCTATACAGTGCAATATTTAATTTCTGCAGAAATACATGTTTAGGAGTCTGTGAAACTGTACAAAAAAACACGGACCTTCAGGTATTCACCATTCTAATTTCTTCAATACTCCAACATTTGCACTGAATAATAGCCAAAAATGCTTAAAACCTATGAAATGGACAGTAAAGGAATAATTACTGATCATCAGTATAATTTATGAGTACCTCAAAAGAAAAAAACCTCGAGGTTTACATTTTTAGAGTATTTGGAAGTCTTCAGACAAGATCAGAGCAGGCACCCCATAAGCAAATTCCATTTCAGTGCCTGTAGTTGTCGGTAGCAGATTCTTTAGGTCAGTACAAGAACTACAACTGAGAATTTCATAAATTATTCGTAAACTGAATGAAGAAAAATATTTTCTTTAAATATCGATTTTCAGTTGTAGAAGTAAGGCCAATCACAGCAGCTAAATATTCTCTTGTGACTTTCTAAATATGGGTAAACACATCACTGAGTTTTATTTCTGTACAAACAGGATGCTGTCTGTACATGGAACAAGTCAATCCACTAGTCAAACACGTAAATGCTCACAGAATGCAACTATCTGTAAAGAGATAGGCTTTATAAAATAAGAACTGAATATGGAGTCTATTATGCTGCCTCATGTCATGGTAGAAGCACATATTCTTTTCTAAGAGCACAATAACACTTGAGATAATAACAACATAAAGTCATTAACACTATATGCATGTACTGTATTATTCTTTCATTTCTATTGCTAAACATAAAAAAGGTAAAAGATAATAACTGAGCTAGAGTCTAAATTGTTCACTCCCGTTGCATATCATCTACTTCTTTGAATATTTCCCCATCTGTACAGATTCAATATTCACACTCTGGACCCAGACTACAGAACTTATGCCTGAGAAGTTGGAATGGCCAAGAGAAAAAATTTGTAACTGAAAGGGTATATCTGAAAGGGCAGCTGAAAGCACAGGAGATGAAGACAAATGAAACAAAGCAGAACAGCTCTGTTGGAAGTGAACTGGGGATGAGCAAAGTGCACAGTGCTAAAGGTGTTGAAAGAAAATACCAGCATCTACAAGAAACAGGTCACAAGAAATCAGATGAGCATACTGAGACTTGGTGTCTACTTTCCAAGTTATCTCTATGCTTATTTCCTAGTTACAAATCACCCTTTTAAGAACGAAAGAGTATACCCTGAGTTACTTTCTTCCAAACAAAGGAGACAGCTAATGGAAAGCTGGAGGACAGAGAGAATCAGTTATGGCAGGGGAAAGAAAACAAAACTAGAGGAAGCAATGTGATAAATGCAGCACAAAGGGAGCCTGACTAAAAAAAAAAAAACAAAAAAACAAAAAAAATACAAAAACAACAAAAAAACAAAACCCCCCCAAAACAAACAAAGAACTCCAAACAAACAAATGATGCCAAACAACTTATTGAACTAATGCAAATGTAAATGAAAACCAAAATCACTCTTCAAATTATAACAGAGATGCACATTAATGTTCCCCAGCTGGTGTGCTATAAATAGCATAGAAAAGGTAGCTGGAGGTCAGAAATCATGGGAGCCATCCAAAGGCAAGGATAAGGCTGAGAAAAAGCCAGATTCTGCAAACTACAGAGAGTTGAATTTGAGTAAACACCCGAGTATAACACTGGTGTCAGGAATGAGCTATTCACAGGAGAGAGGGAAAGTTCCCTGGCACCCCTCTAGATCCTTACCACCAGCACAACAGGTACAATATATGCTGCACTACTACATTTCTGATTTGGCACTATCCTCTCGGACAGATGTTTTATCCATCATTCCAGCTGCCATATTTTCAAAGTAGAGTAAACAAGATCTTGCTGGCTGTATTCCTACATCCTGGATCTGTTCATGAGATCTTATGGCTAGATCATTTCTCAGCTGCTTTAGGGGTTCTGCAGACTATTACACAAATATTTACTTTTCAGAAGGAGAAACCAAGTGCATTAGACCCAAGTCTCAAAAGCCTTGTTTCTTCCAGCTTCTTCCTGTGGAGGTTTGACAGGCTGAAACAAATGAGTATGAAGACAACACTGTGTACAGCACAGTGTCATTAAAAGGTCAGAGTAACACCTCAGTGCTGCAGTGCTGCAACATCCCAGCAGCCAGTGGAGGACAAGGAAATGGTGCATCTAGCCAATGCATATGAAGGACCTCTCCAGCCTCAAAAGACCCAATGTTCCTTTGGGAAGCAGCCTTCGTCACAGTCCACCTCAGTCCAAGTGAGGCATGGACATGTGCCATCACGTGTAGAGAGATACCTTCTGATCCATAAAGACACACCTCCACTGGCCCATTTCCTTGCAGAAGAGGAGGGGGTGAAAGTTTCCAAAATCATTGTGAGGTTTAGTACCTCAAGTTTTGTCTTCAAGGCAACTTACAGTTTGAAAATAAGGTCCAAGTTCTTCCATCATTTAGGCAGTCTGAAAACAGGTACTCAGAATTTTGGAAGTGAGGAGGTGGGCACCTTTGCATCACCAAAGACAACCAGACACCAGGCCTGAAAAAGGCGGTCCCATTAAAGGAACATGAGATTGCTTAAGCCCTGAAAAATCTCACATTACTGACTGCCTTTGAAAAAATTACAGCCAAACCACAATTTAATCATACATCACATAAATCTGGATCTCAAAATGATACCACACAGAAAGTGTCAGTCTGGCCTGACTCCGAGGGGTACATTTAGGCATATCTTTTCATTTAAATCATATGCAAACAAAGCAATCTCAGGTTACTATGAATAAAGACAATTTGTAGTATACAGTATTGGATATATGGGAAGAGTGTCAGCTGGTTTTCTTTCTTAATAGATACAATTATATGTGTAAAAATAGCTAATACAATTAAATAGCTTTTGTTGGCTATTAGTGGCTATGCAAATATAATTCTTGCTATATCAATACTGTTCCAGGGCAGCTAGATTTAATTCTGCTTGGTAAGCAATGATGTCAGGTACATATTAATGTATTCCTGAGGTGGTAAAAGTGAGAAGTCACACTATGACTTTAGGGGGGTTCACAGTGGTTGCTTTTAGAGGATTAATTTTCAATTTGAAATGCCAACAAACTTCACATGCAGTGATGAAAAGAAGCCCCCTTTTCTCTTTTTTTTAACCTCTCTATGTTGATTAAACACGTCTTGTAAAGGTATGATGTACTACTCAGTAGACTCCTTTAAATTAATTCCCTGCAGAGGAGTAAGGAAGTAACATTAGGCATTCCACACTGGGTAAAAAAAATACCATATTCCAGGTCAGGATGCTTGTTTCACCAAGAAAGTAGTGGTAAGGGTTTTAAAGCAGCAGTGTTATCAACAATCATCTTCTTGGGAACCAGCAGTGTCAGATTCATGTAACTCCAATGACCTGGATTTTGAAGTTTCCATCTTAATTGGAAACTTTATATGAAAATACTGGTGTATACTATGTCCTAAAAAAGGCACTAAAAGTATCACCTCACTTTCTTTATTAAGAAGATTGCATCCATGTTGTCTTCAAAAGTGACATTTCTGAGTCTCTCTTTCCATGGCATGTTGGAATAGCAAAAAGAGAAGAGTATGGCACTGACTTCATTTCTGCCAAGCAGGTTTGTTGGGGTGGCATGGACTTCCCACAGAAAACCCTGCCAAGAGTTTCCTGCCCAAATGGCTTGGGCTGGAAAGTCACATTGTTGTTTTGATTCCCAGCTAGATGAGAAGTACCGGAGACAAAATTTTCACTGCCGATTTCAGTGTAGAGACACAGACCATTAGTCAGTCAGCTGTGAAATGTAAATAATTTTTGCCTTTCAGAATATCCTCCCTGATTCTGTCAAAATCAATCATGCACAATTGCCTATTCAAGCAAAAGGTAACACAATGTAAAATTTCCCCAAACTTACAGCCTAGCAGTGAACATCTTCATTTCAGTCAGTCATTCTTCTCATAACACTCGATAAAAAATACTGTTTTACCAATATCAGTTTGTCCTGATCACTTTTGAAAAACAAAAGCTAAATCTTTTAAAAATCAGAAACCTCAGGTCTCTCTGATGAACTTTGAATTGGGAGCAACTCAACTCACCTCAGAAGCCGGGTTACTTAATTCCTAATTGCGACCAAGAATAATGTTTGACCCACAACCAGCAAAAAAATCAGTAAAGGCCAAACCATGATCCAGATTTATACAACAGCACAGGTATTTCCTTGGGTGTAAAACACAGTCACTAGCAGGCACACCTCTCCGAATAGCCTCTTCATCTGCTTCCCAAGATGTCAGTGACCCCTCTGGGAGTCTCCCCTTTGCCTTTGCAGAAGTGGGGAAAGGAGAGGAAGAACAAGCCTCAGGAGTCAGCTGTTGTCTGGGTCTTAAGTTCTTATTTCCTTCTTCAGATTCGCAGGCTGATTATGTGGAAAGTTGAATTTGATTGTATTTCAAAGATGGAAAGTGGTATGACAATATATGCTGCTGGATGCTTTCAAAGGTCCAGTCACACTGGAGCAGAAAGGACAGGTCTCCAGGGAAACGCTTCAGCCTCCTTTGTCGAGGACATATCCAGAAGTACTCACCAAAACCAATACTCTGAACATTTGGCTTTTCTGTCTCTCATAGGACCCCACCAATGAGAGTATGATTGTGAGTTGTTCTTTGAGATATTTGTAGATGGAAACTAAATTTCGCAGATTTAAATAAAACTCTGTAACTGTGAACAAAAAAATGGGTTCTGCTAAGCCAAATTTGGGGTTAATAATTAAAAAATGAAAACTTTTTGAATTAGCTGAAAGCTAAAAAGCTATAAAATGAAATTAAACGTAAAGACTGTATCATTTTACTAATAGAAGACAATAAATACATAGAAACATTCAGAAACAGCTCAATGAGTTAAATGAATCCTTGGAAAGACAGAACATAAACTTTAATCTGAATATTTATTTAGATACTAAAGTTGTCAAAACCAATGCCTGCTTTTAACTGGCAGATAAATTGTGCTCAGGCATAATTGCAATAAGAGCATCTATACAGACAGTCTTCTGGATGTCAGTACTGAGCCTGCTTTTGACTTTGTGTTTAGCACTTTTTGCCTTTATTATCTTTCTTTTATTTACTGGTTTGTGCCCCAGGACATCTTCCCCAGCTACTGAGAGGTTCTGACAGGGAATCTTTCCAGAAGCTGTCAAGCTTAATATTTTTGTCATGATAGTGAATGTTTTCTTATACCATCAAAAAGAAAGCATCTACCACATCCTGTGTTAGCAGCAAAGAAACAGCTGTTCGGGTTAAATGTGGTTGCTGCCATCAAATTTAAGATTCTTTTTTCCCCCATAGTTTTCCTCAAGTTGCACAATATATCCATACGACCTGCCAGTGAATTCAGAATGTAATTTTTAATTAAGAATACTGCTGCACTGAAGAGCCTCAGAAAGTGTATGGCTATTTTTTAAACAAAGAAACAAACAAGTCAGAGCATATCCTTTTAGGGATTGATTGATTAATTAATTCTTTTTCATTTATTTTTCAGACAAATCTTGTCCATCCAATGTTGTCATATGTTTCCTAGTGTAGAACTAAAATCAGATTTAGAACTTATATTCTTCTAGCTGCTAAGTCATTACAACTTAAATATTTCTAGTTTCCTTGATTATAGGTTCTTAGAATTACAAAATCACAAAATCATATAGGTTCCTTTGTGAATTAAAGTAGCTTTCCAGAATCCCACTTTCCTTTATTACAGTGTTCATAAACTTATTAAGACTGTATGTTAACAGATCTGTTTTAATACAAGTTCTAAATTACAAACATCAGAATTTTTCCCAGTAAGATCATTAAATGCTCAAGTAATGTTACAGTTTGGCACAGAATATCTCTTGCTGCACAAAATTAAAGAATTCAGTCCTGCTGACTGACTTTCAAAAAAAAAATCTATCAAAAGAAACAACCATATCAAGTTTGCAAGTGGTGCAGTTGTAGCTTCTATTCGAAAGAGCAGATGTCATGCAAAAGAAAGATGTGGTTTCTCCCCTCCACCCACACCTTGGCAGGTGATTAGATTTGCCCTGGGAATCAAACTCTTTGAAAAGGAAAATCCATCTGGATATTCCTTTTCAGCTAGAGTTAATCAACCAGATTATGAAATATTTTTTTCTGATTTCATCAAGGTGAATTCTACATAGCCTGGGATGAGGTGGTAGTGTACAGGCGGCCAGAATCAAAAAGTTAAGGAGGATTCTGATACAGAGTAGTTTGGAGACATTAAGTGAAAAAACGTTATTTCTAGATAATCTAGATAATCTCTGTCTTTACCTCCTATTTCACATGACACACGGATCCTCTGTTTCACATGTCACTAATGTACTCATCTCATTTTTTTCAGTACTAGGCAGTTTTATATCTTAATTTCTAATTTTCAGGTCAACATACACTAAGCTGATACTGTTTCCCTGCCTTTTCCCCCTTATATAAATGCTGCTCTTTCCTCTGCTTCTAAACTGCCACCTTTTGGCACCCAAATGCCATCCTGCACCCAGGCAGCAAGAACTGCCCACCGTCAGTCACAATCTGTGTGCTGCAAGAAGGATGGGCTCTATGCTCCAGCACTGCTCTTGAACTCCTCAATCTCTATATTCTGGATTCAGGCAGTCAGAAAGAAGCCCCCATATTGCATTATAACATATGAGTTCCTACTACTAAAGAATGTAAATTTGGTTTTTATCTCTGACAAGTATATAAGAGAGCAATAAATGAGTGTATGAACATGTGAAAGCGCTTAGTGCAGAAAGCAAGTAAGAAAGAAATTCATCTCTTGCATAAGGCTTCTGGTCTCCAGCAAAGCTGGCTCAACCAATGTTTTGTCTATGTTTCTTAGGAAGAGTGAAACTTAAAAAATATAAAAGCAAACTGTTTGATGGATTGCTTTGAATACTGCAGACTACATTTATGTTCAGCGTAGGGAATGTTTAAGGGTACCCCTCTGCAATTCCAGTTCCCTGATCTGGATATTACTGGAGCCAGCCACAAGTCCTGAATTTCTACCCATGGGAACCAGGGGACAAGGAGAGGCATGAGCTTGGGCCACAACACTGTGTGTCTCTCTCTGTGTCCTTCAAGCTGGAGACTCGGACACTTGACCGCATCCAGAAAGGTGGGCACATATCATGCTGGTCTCTTTGCAGAAAAGCACTGCAGAAAACAGTTTACTATCAGGCCGATGACGTTCACACCGTATCTTTCCTCCTTCTTTCGCATGATTAAGCATTTATGGTGATCCAGCTACTATTACTTACCCTTCACCACAGTGTGTAAAATACACGAGTGAGTTCTTGCCCCTTCTGTTACAGCTGCCCTGCAGTGACACACTCTGGAATAGTGGCATCATCCTCAAAGCAAGAGAAGAGGACTAATTGTCATAACCCATGCCTATGATTTTTAATTACAATTTAAATTTGAAAGTTTATTGTGATTTTTTCCCTAGTTTAGTTATGCAATTGAAATCAGAAATCAACCTCTGTGCAAGTATCACTGAAATATAGTAAAAATTAAAAGGCCATCTATTTGTATGCCCATGTCAAATCAAGGATCTTCAACCCCATCATGACAATGCTCATCACTTTCTGGTTTGCTTTGGCTTTTTCCAAGAGTTGCACAACTACTCATTAATTAATCTTCATGACAATGAGAAATAGAAAAGTTATATTTATTTGCATTGTACAAAGAATCAGATGGCAGAGATAGAGGATTTCTGGGGAAGTGATCTTCAGCCTTTTGCTCAAATCACAGTTTCTGCTAACTTTCCATATATAATTAATTTGCTAATTCTGTTCTGAATTATTTTGGGAGGGTTTTTTGCCCCAGTAATTACAATTAGCTGATGCAGTGCCTTTAATGTAGTGAAAACCTTCCAGATATAAAACCAAGAAAAATTATTTTTACAAGACTGCTTATAAAAATATGTTGCATGTCTGAGATCACTTTGGATTAGTGAGGCTGGGAGATTTTAAGCTTTGGTATGCACAATGTATGCAGTAAAACTATGTAGATTCTTAGCAACAAAGTTCATTTTTTTTCTTGTTATTGTTTCCAGTTATTGAGTGCAGCCTGCTCTGATGATGGAAGTACTTAAAATTGTATGGTTTTCTCCTTCTTAGAGTTTCATCCTAGTCGCATTTAATTATACATTTTTAGCTGTGTAACAGTGTAGACAAAACAAAGTATCACTAACTTCTAGCAATGAAAGTAAGAAGGGCATTTAAGTCAACAGTTTTTATACCTCTGTTATTCTCTGATTCTTAGGAGCAGTAAGGCCCATCCAAAACTAAACCCACTTTTCCTCATACTTACCAGGAATCTACTTTTATAAATGCATTCTTCCTATATATATATATATGATGTACATATATTTATGTATTCTATATAGATATATTTAAATACTTCCAGATGTTTATATATTTTAATAGATAAATATAGAAAGTAATTTACAAAAATACCAGAAGTTAACTTGCTGCTTCCCTGAAGTTTGTCAGATTGTGTCTGCAGCTGTCTGTTCTCTTCTGCCATCATGTGGGTATTACTAAAGTGCAGAAATGCAGCAGCTGTTGGGAGAGGATTAGAGGATTCCCTGCATCTCCCAGGTACATTGGGCAAACGGGGGTAGCTGCCTTTTCACTCCAAAACCGTCGAGTAAAAAGCATGAAATCTGAAACACTTCTCCATATCTTCAGTTCTTTTATAATATGAGTTCAATACACATTAATAAGATAAAGATAAAATAAAACTAAAATAAATAAATACAATAGCTATAATTAATATAATAAAACTTTGGTTGATTTCCTGTAGAAATGTTTTATTGGAATGCAGCACTCTTTGATTGTGGTATCCTGCATGCTTTTTCTAAGGAACTCCAGGAGCTGAACCCCTCCAGGCTGGTTTCTACTTGTTCTCAGGGACCATCCACGTCTCCAGAGCAGCTCCTTTTTCACAGGTCATCAGAGTTTAAGGGGCTGTTATTAAATATGGTCCTTTCAGTTTAGTATATTTAATCCTATGTCCCTGTGATTATGCTACTGACAAAATATATCAAATGGAAGATATATACAGTTCAGGTACTACAAATAAAGGCTCTTTTGACTTTACAACTAGTTAAACAAAGAATTGTCTAACTCCTGACTCAAATATGGTCTGCAAGTTTTTACTTCTCTAGTAAAGGCCTAAAAGGGATAATAAAATTTTATTAATATTTTATTTATTCCAAAATTATTTAGAATCGCCATCACTCTAGAACTGCTGTATAATGGCATTCAAGTTGCAATAGTTTTCTCCATAACTAGCAAGAAACAAAACTCATACTTCTTTTGGAGAATGTTGAAGGAGTGTTAATGTAGCACATGGTAGCTTCACACATGCATTTCAAGAGACAGTGTGTGAGGATTTCACCCTTGTATAAACACTGGTATTCTGGGTAAGTGCATATTTTGTCTTTCTACTGAAAATAACAAAAGAGGGAAAAGTAAATCTAGGTCTTTTCATTAAACAAAGGATAAAATAATGCCTTAGAAGAAGCTACAGAAGTGTGGGGGTTTTTTCCCCTTGTGTATCCTAAGTTTGTGAATAGTTAATATTTTCTTTAACACCAGTTAATCTATAAATATCTTTTCGACCTTTGGATAACAGCAGGCTTAATACATCTGCATGTCAAACACTGCAAGTTTTACTTTGATTCACCCACTTTAAGATAAGCTACCATGTGTGCCAGACAGCTGTTTTTTCTCATAACTTCCCACATAACTAAAACTTTTGCATAGTTACAAAGGAAAAAAATGACACCAGAATCACAGAGATATATCTGCATTACTCAGGACTAAATGGCTTCTGCTTACTTGCTTCAGCCAAGTATAAACCATTCAAAAGTACACTAACTCAGCTTCTAAAAGCAAATGTCTTGTCAGCGTGTTTCACACTAGTAGTAAGCACTCTATTTGTAGATTTTTCTCCTTCACTAAGTATCAGAAGTAAATAGTAAAAATCACACAACTTTTATTTATGGTGTTAAATAAAAAAAAAAGGGCAAGAGTGGTGGTTAGAACGTGATATCTTAATTTGGGTGTTCAGAAAGTTTCAAGGAGACTTAAAGAAAAGCACGCCGTTTTGAAAAGCTATTATCAAAGCCCTAAATGCTTTGTAAAATAATCAAGACTAGATGATGCTAGAAATACAGCAAAATGCAACTAGAAACCAAAAGCAAAACTATTCCATGTGTACTGTGGAATATATACAAATACATGCATGAAATGGTTTGGATTAACAATTTATTTATTTTTTTTTAGTGCTTTCATCAAACTGGTAAATATTACATGCATTCATCACCTTGCTCTGCCAAACAGGTGGAATGCTTATGAACACTTTGCCTGTTTTAGCAATAAATAATGTTCACCAAATGTTTAACAAGCAAAGCTGTGATTTCCTTTCATCTCAGTGTGGTAAGAGACAAACTAAGAAATATTAATAAGGGTTAATTAATCCACATGTAAATTCAGCTGACACTAAAACCCAATAGGAAGCCAGAAAGAAAACCAGAAAGAAAACACTTGGACCCCACTCACTGCCAGCATCTTAGCTCATGCATTTTACATGAAATCAGCATTATACAAAAAATACAGTGACTAAGAAACACAAAAATAACTATTGCAAGAGAGAATATAAGTCTAAGCCTTCCCTCAAAAGAGATCTACAGTCAATTCATTAATTTTCTCCTTTTACTTCATATTTCTTGTGTTTGATGTTACACCATGGCTTAATTTTAAGTGAAAAGTTTTCCTGTGAAGCCTCTTCCACAATATGGTGGTTTGGTCAGGCCCCTACAATCCCCACCACACCAAGACTGGCTTTTCAAGTTTCTGGGTTGGTCTGTGGCACTGCAAATACACAAGGTCCCTATGGAAGGGCAGGCAGAGGTGTCTCCTCCTCACCTCAGATGGAGAGAAAGCAGCAGTAGCTGTCCTGTGTTTCATTGGATTCCTGTACCTGCTGTGTGTCATGGTGCTATGAGCAAGACAGAAAAATGTAGGCAGCTCCCAGCTGGAATCACAGCAGGTTTAACTGGGAGCAAGGCAACTATTTACACAGAGCACTGTTTCTGCAATCACTGACATGTTTGACTCTGCAGTCCAAAATGAGAGGATCTCTGAAACATAGGCTACTAGAGCCCTTTATGTATTTCAGACAAGACTGCTGTAGCCAGCTTCTTTTTTTCCCACCTGAAGTGATTTGTCCTTGTTGTAGGAATTAAAGTTTTGTTTGACTGGCTCCTGAATTTCATTATCATTTTTTGCTTACCAGGCTTGCTGCCCTCTTCATCTTTCTTACTCAAGTTCAGCTTTCCATGATGTCAACAAGTTGAAGGGAAGCTGCTCTGTTGATCTCCTCATTCCATGACTGAATAAATACGTGCAACTTGCTAATAGTACATTATTATTTCTCAAGTTCCCAGAGCTATAGAAAGTTCTGACAGCTCATGCAGAGCACAAGGCTGTTAGTACTTATCTTTCAATAAAATAGACTAATGAGAAAATTTCCCATCAGATCTCAACAAGAGTGTTTTGTTCCTTATAATGTAATGTTGACACATTTGTGTGCTACTGTTCTGGGCCTGGATGTCAAAGTGTATTAGACTTGTACATTTTATTCACAAATTTGGTTGGTAAAATAAATTCTTACCTTCTGTGGTTCCAGTATTAGGTATTTTCAATTCCACTGATGGCATGTTCACGAGCAAATATCTGAGGAAATATTGGCATAGACTAGCTAAGGTTATGTCCCTTATCTGAAATCACCAGGAATCTTAAAATCCAGGGAAATTCAAAAGCATTTTTGAAAACAGTTAATCTACAGGTTCCTGTCCTAAGTCTAATGTATTAAATACCTGAAAAAGCAATTATTTCAGCTATCTCATTAACTATATAGATTAAAAAAGGAATCAGTCTGAGTTTAAACTGGCAACAATGAACATTTTAGTCCCAAGTCATAGATTTCATGTCAGAGTTTTTCTGTCTTTTCAGCCTGAGCAGTAATTTTGAAGGGACTGGGCACACAGTGCTTGTCTTCAGTGTATCTATAACATACATACAACTCTTCACAAATGCAAAGAGGACACACCATGTCATCAGACATGTACATGGTAACCTAAGCAGGGATCTGCTCCAGCTGGCAGTAATGAACTCTGGCAGTGAAGCAGTAGTTATTTTTGTACTAAATGACAAACTGCCATGTCCTGTTATCCAGGAGCTTTAAGGATTGGCACATTCTGTTTCTTCTAATGGAAACAGTTTAAAATTAAAAGATAAGTTAACATATGCCAGCAGGAATGGATATGGAGCTGTATTTCCCCAGGTAGCCAAAAAATTAAATACCAGCGATTTTTGTAACTACGGTGGGTTTTGTCAGTTCACTTTATTTCAAGGTGTGTTTAAACTTCAAACAAGTAATTGAATTAGCATCCCAGCATCCCCTCTGCTGGCCACTTTTCCCAGGAGAAGATAGACAAGGGCTGAGGGTATCACAAGTAATTACTCCTACACGTATGAGCAGACATTCTACCAACAAAGTGACAACCACCATTTTAGTCAAAGAGAAGAGATGGTGAAGGCTAACACCTTGTTGCTTCTCTGTCTGTTAGGAACGGGTAGTTGTGAAGTAGTTCAGACTATCTACATCTCTTTAGATGAACATCACAGTCTAATATGATTACCTTTTCCTAGGGGTAATTCCATTTAGTATTTAGCTCTGAATCAGCCTTTCACCCCTTCTCTAATATTTTGCATTTTCAGCACTGTAAGGCAATGTCTGCATTTTTGATCTGGTTTTTATGCAGTGCTTGAGCCATGATTAAGATTCCTACAGCAGGTATTGCTAGCAACATTTCACTCTCACACATTCAAAATGCCCTTTCCAGTGGCTTCTCTGTCAGACTCATATTTCCAAAATTTAGTATACAGGGAAGGATTTGGCGCAGACACTAAAATTCCACGCAGTGTTATAAACTATGGAAGTACGATATGTCCTAGAAAGACTATGTGCTCTGGTTCATCTTTAAGGACTCATGCTTTTAATGGAATTTTATCTTCCCAGACATTATGAAATCCATTAAAATGAAAAATGCTTCTTTTCGGTTCCTGGAAGTAATTAATTCATTTCTACTTAAAATAAAGTACAGATATTGTAGTAACTGTAACCGTCAGAAAAGGAGACGCATTACAAAGGCTTAGGAAATAGAGTCTGGGTTCCTGACAGGCAGCTCAGGAGCTGCAGGGAATTAATGGTGCTGGGCACATTAAGTTTTTTTATACCATATTAGCAAGAATCAAGGACCCTGAAATGAGGTTTAATGACAGGATCAAAACTTTACAAAGTTTCGCAATTTCCTTTTCAAGCCTCAGTATTTTAGCAAGAGGAGACTATGATTTAGTTAGGCAGAGGTGAACTAAGTATTGCTATACTTGCCAAAACAAAAAGGGTTTTTTGCAAGAATATTGTAAATGAATGGAGCATTGGGCAGTGATACGGCCAAATTTTAATGTATACATGTGAGAAAGTATTAAATGTTGTTGGTGTGTTTAAGCTGCCGACAGAAAAACAAAATATTCAGTTTGAATCCTTTGTGATATAGTCCACCTTTACTAGGCACAATTAGAGTGTCCAAGGGAGGGCTACAAAGATGGGGAAGGTTGGATATTGGGAAAAGATTCTACACCCAGACGGTGGTTGGGAACAGGCTCCCCAGGGAAGTGGTCACAGCACCAAACCTGACAGAGCTCAGGAAGTGTTTGGACAATGCTCTCAGGCACATGGTGTGTGATTCTTGGCATTGTCCTGTGCAGAGCCAGCAGTTGGACTCAATGTCCCTTGTGAGTCCCAACTCAAGATAATCTATGATTTTATGAATGAAGTTGCAAAAAATAATTACACAGATGCAAAGTAAAAAATGCTGTCATGTACTGTAATAAAAGATTAATCACACTGTTCACACTAAGCATCCATATCAGTAATAATTTAAGTGATTTCATCAAGTCTTTAAGTAGTGTAAATATAGCCCATCTGAGAAGCTAAATGCAGCATGACAAATCACTCAAGATATAGTAACCACCTTGAGTACAAGTTCTGGGTCTATCTGTATCAGAACAAAACAGGAGTCCACACAAGAGAACTCCTGCAAATGGGTGAACATGATGGGACAGGAATGGCCAAACCTGGATGGACAGAACACAAGTCCTTGTATCAGCATACAAGTCTTCAAGCTGTTTTATTGGGGAGGTTTGTGTGTTTGGATTTTTTTGTTTTTATCTACAATGGAAGTGTTCAGTTTTCAGATACTCTTGAAATGTTTTAGAAACAGAATCTGTTATTTCTGCTTTGCCTTTTGCAAGCTCTACACCACATTTAACCATAAGAATTTCTTACTGGGGCACTAAAGTATCTTTCCATGTTCCTATCATAAAATCATAGAATGGATTGGGTTGGAAGGGACCTAAAATGTCATCTAGTTCCAATGTCCCTGCCATGGGCAGAGGCACCTTCCACCAGTCCAGGTTGCTCAGAGCCCCACCCAGCCTGGCTTTGAACACTTCCACAGATGGGAATCCACAACTTCCCTGGGCAACCTGTTCCAGTGCCTCACCACCCTCACAGTAAAGAATTTTCCTATGTCCTATGTGCTCTTGAATTCCTTTAAAAATGTATTTATTTTCTATCTTGTATTTTTAAGGAAAAAAGTGGTTTCCTTCATCTTCTAGATAATAGTGCCTTTGACTCTGTATGTAGTATTTCTATCTATATATATTCTGTTTCAGGACGAATGGAGAGAGTGCTAAGGTATGAGTATGCTGAAGTACAAAACACACCCTTTGCACATGTCACAACATCTGAGTTTATAGCTCTGAGTCTCTGGTTGTTTGCGTTTATTTACAGTGTCTGGATCTGTACACACTTTGCTGAAGGGACAGAATAATACAGAGTTCTGAATCAGAAAATACTTTTACTAGATTTTTTTATTGGATTTTTATATTTAAAATAACTAAGATTCTTTATTGCATAACTCTTATATTCATGTTTGCTAGCTGGACATTAACTGAATGATTCAAAACCCTAAAATTGCAGTATATATGTACTAACATTATTAATTTTTTAAAATTTAACACAGTTTCTAACTGCAGTATTTATCTTAAAGATGAGCCCAAGTTACGATATTTATATCCAGATTCAATTTCCCTGTTTTTCAGATGATGCAGATGTACTGCTGGCTTTTAACTTACATCCCATTTAAATAACCCTTGCATTTCTGTGCATATCACTTGTTATCTCTAGCAAGAAAAAATAAGCATCTAGGATTCAAGAGGCTTTTGTTTAGGGATTCCTCAGAGAAGAATAAAGAATAAATTTTTATGAGATAGTTTGACTGAGCTGAGCTGAGCTGAGGAGCAGGTGTTTGGAATTCATGCAGAAGGCTTTACTTGTTGTCAGTGTGTTTAAAGCTGGAGAAAGAGCCAGTGCAGTTTTCTTCAGCTTGTAAACTTTGGTTGCTGATGTGATGGGAAACAGTGACTATTCTGCTTACAAATTTAGACTCCATCCTAAGAGATTCTACTAGTCCCAGGCTCTGGGACAAATCCAGGTTCTTTTTTTCATGGCCCTTATATTTCAGAACAATAATATAACACATATGCATTTGCTTGCTGAAAGCGTAGAAGAAAGTTTCCTTCCTGTGCAATATGAGCAGCCCTTCCAGTCTTCACCTACACAAATCACAAGGCTCTCTGAGAACCAGGATGAAATAAATGAATTGAATATATATGTTATTATTTCTGTAAATTGCTCTCACTTGTTTGTTGATAAGGCTTCTGCCTTCTCGGGTTATATGCAATATAGGTATAATAACAATTGCTAAATAAGAGAAGATTTAATAGACTAGCTTAGTATGAGAGTCCCAGTAAGAGTTTTCCCAGAACTATCAACTGCCAGGTAGGAAGCAATGCACTGAGAAACACTCTTCAGTGCCACTACTTGAGTTGGGGCAATCCCAAGCACAGGCTGAGAAGAGAATGTGTTTTAGAGCAGCCCTGGGCAAAAAGATTTTGGGGTGTTGGTTGATGAGAAGCTCAAAATGACCCAGCAATGTGCACTCACAGCCCAGAAAACCAAATGTGTCCTGGACAGCATCAAAAGCAGCTTTGGCAGCCGGTTGCCCCTCTGCTCTGCTTTTGTAAGGCCCCACCTGCACTACAGTGTCCAGATCTGGGGGCCCCCAACATAAGGAGGAGGTGGACCTGTTGGAGTGAGTCCGGAGGAGCCCAGGAAGATGATCCCAGGGCTGGAGCACCTCTGCTATGAAGACAGGCTGAGAGAGTTGGGGAAGTTCAGCTTGAGGAAGAGAAGGTTCTGAGGGGACATTTTAACACCTTCCAGTACCTAAAAAGGACTGATAGGGGAGGGACTGTAAACGAGGGCAAGTAGATAAGGCAAGAGGTAATGGCCTTAAATTGAAAGAGGGCAGGTTCAGATTAAGCATTAGGAGGAAAATCTTTACTGTGACTGGCACAGGTTGCTCAGAGAAGATGTGGCTGCCCCATCCCTGGAAGTGTTCAAGGCCAGGTTGGATGGGGCTCTGAACAACCTGTCTAGTGGAAGGTGCCCCTGCCCACGGCAGAGAAGTTGGAATGAGATGATCTTTAAGGCTACTTTAAACCAAAACCATTCCATGACTTACTACTGGATACATTTATATACATGGGGGTAATGAGGACCATACTTTTACTTTTATACCCCCTTCTCTCTTAGTTCAAAATTATGAACAAGAAAAAAAGCCCAAGTTTCCCAGTTATATTCTTCATGGATTGACAAAAGCATGGAAGAAAAACGTTGGATAGAGCAGAGCAGATGTCAGAGGAGCCTTCAATAAGAGGCAGACATCAGAGTTTGCAGAGACAGCAGAAGGTAAGGTATTTCGAGACAGCACATTTACGAGATTTTTAGTAAAGTAAATGATGCACAGCAGGGAGCAGAGCAGGAGAGGAGACACTGCAGGAGCATGCCTTATTCTGCCAGAAAGACAGTTTGAAAAAGATAGAAATTATCTTCTGAAGAAGCAGTATTGGATGGGAAAAGTCCAAAATTATTAGAACCTCTTTTTTTTTTTTTTTTTTTTTTCTCCTCATGATAATGAGGGCAATCAGGACAGGAAAGCCACAAAAATAGCTGTGGCTATGTACTCTGTAAAATTGTGCCTTTTTACACCGGCCCGAGCCAGGACTTAGTAATTTAGAAACCAAACAGAAGAAAAATAACAAAACTTCTTCCAACCTGAAGATAACAACAACCTGAAGATATGAGCTAACGACCTTATACTATCCAATGCATGTTTTAACCTACATCAGCTCTTTGTCACTCAGGACATTGTTTATATTCTGACTTCTGAAACAGTTGGAATAAATCAACCAAACAGCAACTGCTTGAAACACAAGTAAAATCTTTTTATGAGATGACCTGATGTATTATTACAAGTATTTTGGCTCCCGAAAAATGTGGCAGTCATGATCATTTGAGTTCACAAACTGTCAGCTCCTTCCAAGGCACAAGCTTACTGCTTCCAGAATATTAGAGTTCCAGAAAAAGAACATTTGTAAGTTATTTCAGCAGAATATTTATTAATTACAGGCAAAGTTACTGTTGTTCATTTTATTTAAAGTAATTTTATAGGTGAAAACTTGTCCAGTTTTTGTATACATATGAAATGAAAGATTAGCTGTGTTTTTTTCAGAGAGGGACTATGTGAACTTTTAAACATTTTTTTATATTCATTTAGAAAAATAAGTCTAAGAGTGCTATTAACTTCACAGTTCTCTAGAACAATTTTATATACACTAGGAAAAAAAGTAAATTATGGTATTCATAACTTCTGCAATAAAGTTACAAATTTCACATTTTCAAACATTTACAAATTCCATCAGTATTCATACATGCCTCTGGTGGACCCTATGGTGAAGGCAAACTCAGGTTTACACAGAAGCAAATCAGAGCAAAACATTTTATAGAACACAGAGGATTTGTCATACCAGGCATAAAGACAAAACAAGGTCTGTTTTTCAAAACTACAAGCTTATTCTCCCATGAGCTGAACATTTGTAGAAATCTTTACAACAGTTATAATCTGTTCTTGTCACTTTTCCTTTCTAAAAATATCTGTACATCTTGCTGGAACATACAGGACCAAAACCTTTAGGAACACAAAGCACAAAATTTGGGGTTTGACACGATGTCAGTGTACGGAGGACACACAGAGACCATTGCAAAGTCCTTAACAGGTCAGCTGGGAGCTTACAAGGTTTCCCTATCCTCATGCATGAGGAATGTGACTCCCCATGAATTCTACTGTGGTTCAGATTTGTCTTCTGAGATTAAAGCTCTCATTATTATGTTGGGAGTGTATGAATTCAAAGAGGGAGTTTGACGGTGATGAATGTCACTGTGCATGCTGAGAACTCCTGCTGCACATTTCATTAACATGAATCTTGCAAACATTTTCTTGCTATAAATCCTCCCCAAGTTTAAGAAAATCTGCCACAAGGCTGATCATATTTTAAAGTTTCCAGAATTTTGAAAGATTTTACAGGCTTGAAAAAGATTCTTTGGATAACATTATGGCCATGCTGATGTTAATAAGAGTTTTGTCATTGATTTTAGCAAGGTGTGGTGGGCTGACCTCGCATGGACACCTGATGCCCACTATGGATCTCCATGTGTTGCAGAGGCACAGCTGCCTCACGGTGGTCTCTACCACTGGCTGAAGGAGAATCCCTGCTCCAGCACTTGGAGCACTTCCTTCCCCTCCTTCTCCACTGACCCTGATGTCTGCAGAGTTGTTTCTCTTGCATATTCTCACTTCTCTCTGCAGCTGCCAGTGCACAGATTTGGAGGTTTTTTACCCTTATTAATTATGTTATCCAGAATCACAACTGTTGCTCAAGGGCTGAGCCTCAGTCAGTGGTTGGTCAGTCTTGGAGCCATTTGGCATTGGCTCTACCAGATGTGGGGGGAGCTTCTGGAATCTTCTCTCAGAAATCACTTGGTAGCCCTTTGCTACCAAAACCTAACCACAAAAACCCAATACACAAGTCCAGAATTTTCAGTCTAATGGCTGTAGGGACTGATCATAAAAAGAGAAAGTGTTTATCAGCCACTAGTTAAAGCTTGCATTGATCTAGACTCTGCTTATGTTAATGTGGCTACAGCTCAAATCTGCAGTCCAGAAAATTTGGCTATCTGCTGGCAAGCAATCTGTTTATTCTCTATTTTAACCTGTGAAACTAGGACAAATTTTAGCTTATTGTGATCTGTGAATTTTCTGTGAATGTGTATTAAGCAAAAAAAAACCAAAACAAACACCAAAAACAAAAAACCCAAACTTGTGAACAAAGTATGACTCTATTTTACCAAATAGTTACAGGGTTTCTTTGACAGTGGAAGATGCAGTTTCTAGCAAGGAAAACACAGTGGTTTGGAAACTTGAGGACTGTCTTTACCCTTTGTTACTCCCAAATGTACACCCCTGCTTGCCTTCCTAAGCATCTCTGAGTCCTAGAGAAATTATATCAGTAAATGCGATGGTTTGCTGTGTAAAGACTTCACCAGTGAGATAGTGGCTGTGTCTTGATGGTTAACAAAAAAAAATGCTTTTCCAGATTTCTACTTAAAATTCAGTGGAAATGTACATCACAGGTACTTGCAGGGTGGGCTTTGTGCTTCTGGGGCTTTCACCAAGTGCTCACCTTAGCCAATATTTGTGTTGCAAATTGCTGTTGAAAAAAAAGGCAATCATATTTTTGTTTTATGAAACTAATTAGCATGTGCCCCCTTCATACAAGCAGTCTGACACCCAGGACCCCCACATACAGAGCAAGGTTTGCTCTTAGAGGTGATTTAGCTTCCAGGTTACAACAATGTTAAATAATGTCTCTTTTCATGCAATGTGGGATCTATAGGCATCAAACTGAATAAGTATTTGCCTGCATCTTAGAAATGCTTGCTCAAAGTTTGGAATTTGCCTCAAGACTAAAAATTGTAAAAGGTAGAGCACTCAGAAATATTACAGGCATCTCATATTTCCAATTACTGTTTGTTACTTTCAAAACTTCCTCCTGAAACAAACCCTCTCCATCATACTATCTTTCAAAAAGATTGTGGAAATTACCTTAATGTCAGCTACACACTTCATAGGATCAGGAAACTGGATTGCACATTTCTGGGGAAAATAAGATTCAGCATATATTTGTCATCCTGTTTTTATCATTTTCTCCATGGAAAATATTCTTACCTTGGCTACAAGTTTTAGTCTGTGAGAGGAAAATTATGTGGGGGTGTTTTTTTTTTTCTCTTTCCTTTACTCTTCTGTTTGGGTTACTTTTAATCCTTCTTAGAGACTTGATAAAACCTTAGCTTTCTCCATTTTTGCACTTGAGTCAAATATCTGACGATGATAAATGACCACAATGAAGCTCCTTGGAAAATTGAGCTGTATCACTCCTGCCTCTTGGAGAGCTCCTAGATTTCAAGATTATAAATGCTTTCTCATTACTACACCAGCTCCAATAAAAGGAAAAAAAGAGAACTATGAAAGAAATATTGATGCCCTCTGACCAGCTGATTGTCTCATTTGCTATTTCTATGCTTGAAATTTATTATGTTATTTACGTGCCACTACTGCTTTTACATGATGCTTCATTATAAAAGGACTACACAAAAACTTCAACTCAGTTAATCAGTATAACTGGTTTAGTGATAGCAATTTCCTACAGAAAAAAGGATACAGAAAAAAAGTGAACAGAAAGGATCTGGTTTATTTTTGTGATTAACTACAGACCTGTGATACACCAAAAAAATTCAGAATATTATCAGTATAAGGAAAAACTAAATGCATTCAAATGATATTCCAGTGGTCACAATGAAACCATTGCATACTGCAGCTGATGTTAGGATTTCAGCCCTCAGAGAGATAAAGTGATTCAATTGCCTAGCTCTTTTAAAATTGTAATATACACTTGGACTCAGAAAGATTTTAGCCCTCACTAAAAGGTGTGAGCTTTGAGTCTATCATTTAAGGCATTTCTAGCATCCTCTTACCTGAATCTCAACAAAATTAAATAGATTCACAAAACTTTGTGAAGCACCAAATATTTCATGTGATCATTATGAGAGCTAACAGAGGATGCCCAGAAAAACACTGAAATATCTGAGAGGTGGTGAGTGATTACCTCTATCTGAAACCAGGCATCTATTTTGCTGCTGTCTTCCAACACCTTAGAGAAGTTACAGGGAAGCTGGAGGTACTCTTCTCTAGGATGCACAGTTGCAGGTCAAGAGACAGCAGGTACATGTAGTTCCACAGGAAATTCACATGGATTTAAGAAAAAAATTATTCCATCTGAGGAGGATTAAACACTGGAATAGGCAGCACACTGAAGTGGCGGAATCCCCTTGGCTGGAAATATTCCCTGGTTAGACAGTGCTCTAGAAAACTGAATCTAAGGCCTGGCTGTTGGCTGGAGATTGGAACAGATGATCTTCAGGGGTCCCTTCCAGCACAGAATTTTCTGTAATTCTGTCCTGTAACTCAGTACTGCTGTTATTTTCTAAATTGTGTTGGTAGTGCCTAAGAAACATTAAGTTGTGAAAAGTGTGTGTTCATCTAATACATGAAAATATGTGAGAAAGGATCATTAAGCTCCACCCATCAGATTCATACAATGGATATTGCTTGGAAGTCAAACAAAGGTATTCAGATGGGGTGAGAATCTAGAAACACTGGTCACTAGCACTACGTCTGTCCCAGTTAAACCCAGAACGCCTGGGCACATCTACCAAGAGGCACTGTGTGCTCTGTATCTGCGTTTGCATAGATTTCATTTTCTGCAAAAGAGGAGCCTCCAAAAAGGATCCTACCTGGGACACACAAAGTTGCTGCTAGATTGTGTTCAAACCATTTATCAGACTGATAATAGTAGTCCAGGGACCAGAAATGTCCCTGGACAAACTGGGATTTAGAGCCTAAAAACACTATGGGAATACGAGGAAGGAGACTCTTATTCCACTGTACAGGGGCCAAGAACAACAACAAAATAATACAAAGAATTAATTCATTCCACTAAAAAAGCATAAGATCACTTTCAAACCAAAATAAGAAGCACTTCTTGTGTGGAACAGATACGGTGAAAGTATCTTATAAATCTGTAGAAGATAAAATTCTACATTATTAATGGCTTGATTAGTCAAGGGAAGGTTGGAAAACTAAACAAACAGACTGTCCTTGCTGTCTGAAAATAGATAAATTGCTTGCATGAGGACATCTGGTGTTACGGTGGATTGAGTACCAGTACCAGTTGGACTTACAACTCTTTTCTCTGGGCCCTGGCTCACTGACAACACCACTATAGAACTTTTTTTCCTAATTCATCAACAGGCTTATATTGGGTTTGTGCAGCCAGATTTTGGTAGTGGGGGTCTGCTACCAAATGCATGTAGCAGATAGAGCCAATGCCAGTCGGCTCCAGGACAGATCCACCACTGGCCAAGGCCAAACCCACCAGTGACAGTGGTCGTGCCTCTGGGATAACATACTTAAGAAGCGCAGGAAAAAGTGCTCAACTCCTGCAGCAATTAAGATACAGGACTGAGAATATGAGAGAGGAATAACTCTGCTCACACCAGAAGTGCAGCAGGAGGCAGAGGGGGTGCTCTAAGCAGAGATTCCTCGGCAGCCCATGGTTAAGACCGTGGTGAGGCAGCTGTGCCTCTGCGGCCCAAAGATGTCCACAAGGGAGCAGGTATCCACCTGCAGCCTGTGGAGGACCCCACGCCGGAACGGCTGGATGCCTGAAGGAGGTTGTGACCCCACTGGAAGCTCATGCTGAAACAGGTCTGCTGGCAGGACCTCTGATCCCATGGGGGACCCATGCTTGAGCAGCCTTTTCTCCAACAACTGCGCCCCGTGGAAGGGGGATACATGAACCAGAGTCCCAGCGGCAGCTGTGCCTCTGTCAGTTGCAAGCAGGGCAGATACACGCAGGGAACATCACTCTGAGTGAGCCTCCCAAAGCAAGACATGTCTCAATCAGTGATCTCCCAGGGGAGCATTTGTAGATCTTCCCTATTGTCCTCCCTTCACAGACTGTAATGGCTCTGTCTGTCAGGATCTGAGGGATATGCACGTGAGTTTCGCAGTATTTTGTGTCAATGAAAGCACTCAGTGAACACATGCAATGTATGTTCATACAGTGCCATCTTGTGACATGCAAAGGTAACAATTGTGCATTGAGACTTGACAAATAATTTTATTATAACTATTTTAAAACAGGAGTTATAAACAATTTCCAATAACATGCTACTGAAGACTAATTCCTGCAATCAGTCCACTAATTAGCTACAGGTCATTAGCAGGTCATCAGCTAGACTGGTTTTAGTTTATTTATCTGAAATTCTGAAAATCCATGCATCACTGTAATTTTGAATATTTTTTCAAACCAATTCCATGTCAAAAACAGAGTCTTAATATCTGTAACCCATTTTGGATAAGGGTAAAGTCTGGAAACAATGGATACCTTTTGAAAGAGCCATGTCAATTAACAACAATTAAACAATTTTTTAATTTAACAATTAAAAAAAGGCACTTAACATTTTTGTTTATTTTGTCTTTTGAGTGGGAAAGGTGGCAGAGTTTTAAGACTTCAAATGCTCTTCATTTGCTGAAAAGGATCTTTCAGAATGCAATGTTTCTCAGGAAGGACTTACAAGGTTCGACAAATTTCTTGGAAGTTTCTTGGCCTTTCTATGCTTTACTTTCAGTTCTTGGATGCTCGTCTCACACTCTCCATTGTTCTGATTGCACATTGCTGATTTAATCGACTGAAATTTAAAAAAAAATCCTCCTTCATGAAGCTGGGGACATGACTCTTACACTGACTTTTTGAAAATTAACACTAAAACCTTGTATTGGCTGCAAGCCAAGAAGGGGATTACAAACCCATTCTTAATGTGACCTGAGCCATGGGAAAGGCCCTGTATCATCTTCTTAATTGGATCCAGCCACAAGTAGCCTGTTTGAAATGCACCTGGAGTTCAAGTTATCAGAGATCGCCCGTTGGTAGCTGTTCTACAGCAGCTGCTGCTTCCTCTGAAGAACTTTTTGTTCATTGCCAAAGAGACTCAGGGGCGAGACACAGTGAGAAAGTCAGAGGTGTGAGTGGGCACAGCCTCTGTCCCACCAGCTCGAGTGCAGGGAGTGCAGTTTGCTCAATGGAACTGGGGAAGGAAGCAGTGGGGAACTCTAGGGCTTTTGTGACAGGTCCAATGTAAAGCCCAGACCGATGAGGGCTGACTGCCTGTCTGTTCATTCTCCCATATGGAAGCCCAGTCTAGAAAACTCAATCCAGAGACCTTGCTCTCTATTTTCTAAAAAGAAAATTGTTACATCTGTATTTTAATAATTTGCAACATCTTTAGTTTCAGATTTAAAACTGCAGAAAATATAAATGTAAAGGAAGGAAAAAAAAGGGGGCTTCTACTTATCTCTGCATCTATGTATCTCTGGTGATAAAAATTTCCATGTCCATAGTGAACTTTTTCAGATTATTGTTTACTTGCACAAGTAATCGTGTGTCTTTGCTTAGCAGTTTTCTTCTGTGCTTGGGTTTGATATATAGTTCAAAAATTAAAGAGCAAGCCCACATTTATGCTTTAAAATTTCCAGCATATTTTATTGACATAATTAACTTGTAAAGTCATCTGTATTTTTACTAACAACGCCTACCTTTCCCTGATGTGTGACTGAGTTTTGTGACTCTTCATAAAATGACTATCTGCTACAACAGGGTTTAAGATTGTCTCTTCCCACTCTTCTGGACATTTAGAAAGTGTATCTGTCTCTCGATGTTATTTGACAGCAAAATAAGGGATGCGTTGTCAAGCACAAAGTTCTAAACTTTCGACCTTTAAATGAGAAAATTTTATTCAGCCTTGATATATGGTATTCATCTCACCTCACTTCAGGCATCAACCATGTAGACATTCACAGCAAAATAAGTCATTCCAGTGTCTTTTTAAAGGGAGCTAAAGTGTGATTTGGGATTATGTTCTTCTGCTCTACCTGGAAATGAATTTATACCTAGATTATATTAACAAAAGTAACTGCTTCTCCACTGACCCCTGCAACTAGCTTAAACATAAATCAATCTTTGGGTAATAAATGCCATTCCCATGGTAAAAACACAGTAACAATGCCTTAGTAAGTATCATTTTAAAGAACATTTTAGTCGGCGTTGCACATTTGTAACATCATTCCATTTTCTCAGGCCTTGTTGCACGACTTATGTAAATTGATTTAAGTCCGACACACAGCACATCCACCTTCCCTACATCTCCCAAAGCCTTCTGTAAAGCTGAATTTTGTAATCCGCAAATGCTAGTGACAGCCACTGCACAGCCTATAGCATTTGCCAGCTTCTTGGCTACCTTAGAAAGCTGTTGGCATGGTGTCATAGTTGCTTCAGTAGAGCGGGTGGAAAAACCTACCCAAGATTTCTGCTTGTTAATGGATAACTGTCTCCAATAGGTGGGAGGGGAACGGGTAAGAGAATCTTTTCCTCATTCTTTTGAGAGAAAGTGGTTCAAGCAGATAAATGATTGAAAAAATAGTTCAGTCTTCCCTTGATCTACTACTAGATCTTGAGTATATTATTATATATTGTTAGCTGCAATTTGGCAGGGTTTTCAACCCCATTCACTGGTTCACAAGGAATTATTTAAAAACACCTGCAGAAGTGTTCAGCCATATTAACCAGAGTCTAGCTGTGCAGTATAGTAAATTTATAGTAGTAAAAGTTTCACATTTTACTGAATGATAAATAAAAATATTTTTAAAATTTCAATCCCAGAAACAGTTTTTGCTGAGTTTGGTTAGTTGGTTGGTTGGTTGGTTTGTTTTCTGGAAAATTACCTTATTTAGAAAAAACAAACAAAACCAAAACCAAACAAATCAACATTCATCTGTCACTGTAAATAAGATAAAACTGTGCATTATGATGATATGCACCTAAAAAAATTATTAAAATAGTACTCATAATTTTTATAGCCCAGTCATAATCGTATTGTCCTTACAGTACTAGACAGACAGTTCTGAAATTCTATTTCTTGACAACACCCAACTTTATTGATTTTCTCTATGGCACCTTTTGACAAAACTTTAAACTCAATGAATTTATTTTCACTTCTCACTTACAAAATTAAGTCAAAATACTGACCAGATTCTAGAGAGTAAGAAACTGAAGTATTAGTGTCTCCTTTCTACAAGAAAAAAACTCTAGAGCTCTCATACTGCTATGAAGTCACATTTAATAATGCAAGGAAACACTGAGATTCAGACAGTTTGCAACCTTGAAATGAGCAGGCAGGTCAAAATCAGCTTGTAGTTGCAGTTTTCTATTGATATACTAACTGACGTGAAAGCTAAAAATAGAGTTTAGCTTTCAATAGAATTTAATTCACCTGAATTGATTCCATTGGGTAAAGCTGAAATAGGGTTTTTTTCTCTAAAAAAATGCAGGCAGAATTATTGAAAAAATTACGCTTTTGATGTGTTTACTATCTACCATTTAAGTTCAAGTCGCTTGATATAAGTGTTCAGCAGCCTAAAAAAGATTCGCTGAAAATCTTAGAATGCAATTAGGAAGATTCTGCCCAATTTCCTGAAATCCAGCTTTTGCACTAACCTGTGTAAAGCCGGTATGATACTGCACATGCTGAAAGTTTTCAACTGAGTGCTATTTAAAAAATCAATCAATAACCGATCTGCAGAGAAAAACATAACATCCTCTAATATTTGAGCAGCCTATTTTCCTTCAAGTTCATGTGCCGATATCTCAGTGGCACTAATGGTTTGGCACGGTGTGTCCACAGACCATGCCTGTCTCCAGGATCTCTCTGAGAGACATTGAGGATTTGCAATTGGCCTCTAATTGACCTTAAAAAGAATAAGTTTTGGGTTTTAAACACAGCATTTCTTAGGTTACATATAGTAGTGTGTTGTGCCAGAAAATCTGGTATGTGAAAAAGGAAGTGGAAACTTTTTCTTAAAAAAAATCAGAGCTAGATCTTATGAGCCTTTATGTAGGCATGGTCTATATGTATGCAGGTAGTCACACTTACAGAGATGGCACTATCTGGCAGTGTTACAGAAGAACAAATTAAGTTATAGTAAAGAAGAAATAATCACAATCTTCTGAAAAACCATAGTAACATGTTTTATGCAGCTTTTAAGAATATTATTTCTTCACATTTTTGTTCCATTCATCTTTCTTTGAGTCTTATCCAGCAACATCTCCCTCCCACTCCCTCCATCTGGAATCTCGTTCTTTAAGTACTTTCTCTTAAACTTACTTTTCAACTCTGTCCCAAAAGCTCCTGAAATTTCAGTGACTAATTGAACAGAATTTGGAATACTTCCAAGCTTACCTCGTCCTCATTGGTTTGACAATGTTCCTGTGCTCTGGTCATTAGTACAGCATGACCCTGCAGAACTAACTCAGCCATGAAGCAAGTTAATCAGTAAATGAATAGAGTTCTTGAACAGAGAAGTTTTATCCTGAGTTCACCAAAGCAATTATGTGTTAATTAATTCTCTGCCAGGCACAAAGTAAGACAAATATAGGAAGTATGATCTTCAGAGAAATAATTTTCTGGGGAGAAGGTCAAATCCTAAACTGATGTAAATCATCAGAGCTTGCTTTACTTACATTGAGCCATTATGATTTATACCTTCTGAGGATCTGGCCCTATTATAAGAGGATTCACTATTTTAATTTTATTCTTAATCCTAATAACTAGTAGCAAATCCATGCCAGCTGAGCCTTTCTTCAAAGAAATAATGAGTTTCCTCCGAAAAATTGCCCTATAGGACTTAAATCATAAATAACAAATCTGGTATATCTCCTATATATAGATGTGTCTCATATTAGAAAACATACAGATATATATCTACATCCTGAATTTTTTTGAGTTCTTTAAAAACAATACATGCAACTTACCAAGCAGAGACAGCATTAAAATTCTCAGAAATATGCAGACTAAGACTTGAAAGGAAGCTTTGGATTGTATGTTTTCTTATATTTGAAAAATTAACTCCTATGACCATAACTCAATTAAATCATAGTTCAGACTGCTGCAAAAGCAAAACATCCTGTAAATCTCAGATGAAAAATATATCAAGAATCTGATCTTGTTCCCATTTCAATCAGTAAGATATTTATCTCAGTTAAACGTAAACCAAAGCAGTTTTTAAACCAAGCGACCTCTTCATTAATTCAGAGTCCAATTTCCAATTTTTTTAAAACTGACAGTGGCAGTGGTTTCCCAGTTTCTAGATGTCCCTTTTGTAATTCTTTGAATTGATTTAACATTCAAAGGATTGACAAGTTTAGCCAATAAAATCTCAAGGCACCGTTACTTCAATTCACTTTGGAATGAAAAGACCATCTAATCTACCAGCAGAACACCAACTGTAGGCAACTCATTAATTCTGTAGCTAAGAGTCTAAATAAAAATTGATCCTTATCAGATATTTCTTGAAATGAAAGCATTTTATATTGTGACTATGCCAAAAAGGGCTGCTCAGAGTGGTATTTTATCTAGGCATTGTACCTTCTCAAGAAGGAAGACGTCAAGTCTTTGTGCTCCATTTCCATCACCACTCCATTTCATTGCTCTCAGTTGTGCTTTCAGTTCTATAATCACACTTGAGAGTAAGATGAGAAAAGCATTTCATACTGGACTCAGCTCAATTGCACAGGTGTAGCTGAAAACATACTGCTTCGTGGCAAAACTTCATATCAAAGGTGCCTAAGGGGTTATGATTAATACAAGTTTCTCAAAAGTGTAACACTGAAATGTCTTCACTGGAAAATTGATTATAATTCCTCTAAAATAAGCCAAGCCAAACACATGTACCTCATCCATAATTATGCTATATAATCTCCTGTAATACTACAATACTTTTTGCATTCCAGATAGTCAAACACAAACAAAATAGAAGTGTTAGTGTCTCCTCAGAAGCTATTATTACTTCCAAGCTCATTGCAGTGCCATCAGAGAGGTCCTTTTATCTCTGCAGGACAATGGGATTCATATTGTTTGCAGACCCAACAGATTGAACAACTGAAGGTGACAGAAAGCTCTAATATATGCCTGTAGGCAATCATTACTATCACTAGTAGTCCTGAATATTCCTGTTGTAATTGCTTGAATTGCTTGTGACTTCACTCCTCCTGGAGGTTTTCAACATGTAATATTTATTAAATACTATTTTTCATCCTTGGTTTGTGATTAATCCCTTGCTGAAGGATAGTGTTTGTTTAGAAGAACAAAGTGTTCTGAATTTCTAAAAACACACCTAGCTATCCCAGTTCCTTGTGTGGAGCAGGTAGCTGATGTAGGACTAATCATTAAAATTACAAATATACGTTAAATGATGAAACAAAGTGCCAGCACAGAAAAAGTTTATCAATAGGCACAAATAGTTCCAGCGGAGCTGCTCCCAGTGGCTTTTTGTAGAAATGTGGATCTGGATCATCTACTAAAGGGTTCTGCAGATTCTCTTCTATCACCATACTACAAGTTTTCACAAAATCTGTAACAATAATTTTTTTTCTCTGTTCCTCTCTCACACACAAACCACATGGGATTGTGTGTTTCCTTAGTTTCCTTTTCCCTTCAAAAAGGGCTTGGGAAGGAAACCATTGTAGAATAAAATAATGAAATGATAATAATAGCATACATATGATCCAATAAAATACAAGCTAGATCCAAAACTGAAGTTGCGTGCTAAATTAATATTTCCACATACATATCTCATCCCTTCTCCCTGCCTTTTCTGTCTTGGACTCTAAAGATGACATAGTGAGATCTTAAAGAAGGAAAAGCAGTGTTCAATATATCCTTGCAGAATTTAGCATAATGTGGGCCTAATCCTTTTATGTCTTTTGAGAGAGAAAATAACACATAACTTGTAGCTGTCACAGTAGTAAAGTGAACTGAAGCCAAAGGAAAGCCAAGAATATCTCCTGGGACCACTGTGAATAGGGATCAAGTTTCTTGGAGTCCCATCTGGTAAGATGTGCCAAAAATTCATGTACCTGCTTGTTGTAATTTGCTTCACATAAAAATTACTTTCATTATTTTTTCCCAATAATGTTCTGAAATGACACAACCCTTTCATGCACAGACGAGTCTGGTGTTTTGATAAAATCTGCTACGTAAAGACATGAAAGGTCAGGAAGACTGTCTCCAACTGCAACATTTGTCTAAGGAAAGGTGGTGGAAGATTATAGAAATTCATTGTTGCTTCTCTATTATCTTACTACATTCTTGAAACAACTATTTCAACCACTTGCCTATAAAAAGTAGGTTAAAATATTTTTTACATTCCTTTTGCCCCTTGACCATGCCATAAGCAGTCTTTCACAATATTTTTTCAGAAAAAAAATATGCATGTTTCTTCTGAAAAATATGTCAAGTTTTCTCCTTTAACAGATGGTGACAGTAGTTCTTATCATATTTCCTCATACACTTAGATTTCAAGCAAAACATTTTGGCAAATCAAGAGGTATAAATAAAGATTGGGATGTTTATTGAAAAGCACATAATTTAAATAAATCACATTTATGAATGTCTGGCTGAGCAGAATGGATTGCCAACATATACCCCTTGGGTCTGACTTTGTTTTCTGCTGTTTATCTCAGACTCAAAAAGCATGTGAATCATTTATCCATTTTTGCATTCTTTCTTAGTTTTCAGATTTTTTGAAAGTCACTACTTAAAGTAAAAAAGCCCATTACTTTCAGATGTATTCACATGCCCAATAAGGTTGGCACGTGGAATAATTAAAAAACAGTAATTAACAAATGAATTAATCAATTAAGCCTCCACTATTTTTCCCATTTCCTCTCCACATAAATAAATGCAAAAAAATTCTTGCACTGCAGTATTGAGCTTTCCAAAATTTGGTGTTTCACCCTATAGCAAGCAGGCAGCAGAAGTACGAGCCCTCTGCTAAACAAGCTCTGAATTCTTGAAAGGTGCAATGCTGGCAACATGCACCAGCAAATCAAAGAGACATGAATGCTGTGAAGGAACACAACAGAAGCAATGATCTTTCAGATCCTCAGACCTGGAGCAATTCAAACTCTGTGAGCCACACTGGCAAACTCAGGAGGTGTTCTCACATTCTCACCATCATTGCTGTTTTCTTCAGACTGAGCTTGCTTACTTAACTCCTATCTGTACTGTCAACAACTGATCTAGCACAGCATTGGCAGTGTCTGGAAGAAACAGAGAAAAAACATTTTCAACACTGCAGGCCAAATCACAGGACTGACATTGATAGTAGCCTTCTAAGATAAGCAACATACAGAGCTGAGAAGAAATTGCAAATATTCCTTAACTTTTTCATGTTCTTTCAAAGTGTGGAAAAAGAATCAAAAAAAGACTGTACAAGTATCCCTTTTAGAAATAAGAAATAAATTTTAAAACCACAGTGAACAGATTTTTATATTTTATTTTTATAACCACAGTTGTAATGGAACTTAGTAGGAAAAGCTAGTCATCTTTTAAGATGCTCATGCAAATAAGGGGAAACTGAGGTTTTTAGCATTGAATGATATGTTCATAGATGGCAAATTCATACATCCTGATATACAAGTGTCAGTATCCATAGCAAGACCTGATTTCCTTCTCATTTACATTTTAATATGTGTACAAAAGTGGATAGAGTACATTAATCAACGCCCCAGCCTATATAAAATGTATATAAAATATAAAATGTTATGTGCTGTTGCCACCTCTGATATACACCAAGACTGAACTCTCTTAAAAAGCTTTCATGGTGGCAATTATGTCTTTTTACTCATTTCCTCCTGAAGTTCCCTATCATCACCTACAGCAATCTCTCATTACATTACAATTTTTAAAATTTTAAAATTTTTAAGTTTCACACTTCCCAAAACAGATTTTCTCTTTTTTCCTTCTCCTTTGTTTCCAGAATAATTTTGAAAATTACTTTAGATAAGAATATTTAACAGAAGGTCCACCTCAAAATGAAAGTATTGACATTGACTGAAGTTTTAAAACTAGACAAGCAGCAGTATTCTTCAGCACTTGAGTTTCCAACCAGAAAAATTAAATAATGTTGTTCTTAGCTTCATGTTCCTAAATAAAATAGAGTCTGGGAAAAAAAAGTTACGACAGTGTCCTAAGTAGCAACAAAATAACCAGCCTCTTAAACATATTTTCAAAAGAAATTTTTTAAAGAATTAACTCAAAAAGGCCTGCACACAGAGGACACGACAAGACTCTGTTTCACTTGGTTAGCAGCTAATCCTTGACTGAGTGTCTGCACATATGGAGAAGTCAACACTGATCTTTATGAGGAGATCAGAGGACCACTTGTGTCTAATGCTTATGGTAAATACTCTATTTAGCAAGTATGAAGCCCCTTGTTAATATATTTGAGACATATGATGAATTGTAATACCATAATCTCATGTACAGGTTTTGGCTGGGATGGAGTTAATTTTCTTCATAGCAGCCTGCAGGGTGCTGTTTTGGATTTTTAGCTACATATATGGATTTTAGGGATATTTTAGATATTGCTGAGCCATGCTTACACAATGCCAAGATCTTCTCTGCTTCTTATCCCACTTTACCAGGGAAGAAGCTAGCAAGAGACACAGACAGGACAGCTGATCTCAACTGAGCAAAGGGGTACCCCACACTATGTGGCATCATGCTCAGCAATAACAGCTAGGAGAAGAATGAAGAAAGGGGATCACTGACTTTGCCCTGTTTGAGGGTGCAGTTTTGGCTTTACCTATTAAATTGTCTTTATCTCGATTGATGACTTGTCCCACTTCTATCCTTCCAGTTCTCTCCTCCTTCCACAGAGACAGAGTGAGTGAGTGAGTAGCTGTGTGGGGCTGAGCTTCTTGATGGGGTTAACCCACAACATCTTAAAATGGTAAAATCCCACATTATGATAGAAAAGCATGCAACCATTCACAGACTGTATAATCAGATTTCTATTTGCAGTGCATTACTAGGACATAGCAAACAGTGCTTTCACTTGCAGTCCTGGTTACAGTTGTTCATACTCTGGAACTGGCAATGAGAATGGTATCTTACACCATACAAACCAGGAGCACAAGTGCTTTTAGGTCCATCGCTGTGGCAGTGAGTACTATCTGCCCTTTTTCTCTAAGATGCTCTTTCTTAGCCTGCTTTTAGTTCTTCATGCATAAAAGTCTTGTGATTTTCTACTCGTCCAACTCAAGCAAAGAGGTTAGGAGAATCTTATTTATGTGCAATGAAGTAGAAAGCAATGGTTTGAAAGCAGTCACCAGTTTACTGTGGCAGTATGTACCCAGTGTTTGCCTGCCAGGCATCTATTTTACATTTTGCAGAAATACAGGGCTGAGTGAGTTGTGCAAAGGCTTACCTCCTCCCTGCTCAACTGATAGCTTGCAAAATATGTGGGAAGAAAAATCTTAGCAAATAAAATACTGACACATTAGTAGAGAAATGTTTCTAAGATTGGAAACTATAGATTCAATCAAGGCCATGCCAGCATAATGCTGATCCCTTCCTGAGCAATGACCACACAGATATGAAAGTTTGTGCTTCCACTGTCTTCCTTCCTGTCTTGAAGTCCATCTAAGCCCTTCTCTGTGATGGAGCACCCACTTAGTCAGTGCTCCCTTAAGCAGTATGTAAAGTGGTAAGAAAAAGAAATAAAATGATAAAAAAATAAGCAAGACAATGAGATTTGTGAAAAAAAAACCCACATCACTCTCCCGGCCTCTCTTTTCCCTGATGTGTTTCTATTGATTCTGCAGTTGCTGATCTCCAGCTGAGCAGGCTCTCAGATGCTTTCTGCTCTCACTTTCCTGGCTGTCACCAATGCTACTCCAAAGCAGACAGAAAACAGGTTCCACTGTCCCCAAATACATGGGCTTATGTTTGTCTTCTCCTAGGAATCACTCTCCAGTCTGGTGCAGCATGGGCTGTGTAAGTGATGCATATGATTTGTGACCTCTTTCCTATTGTGTAGGGGAGAGGATTCCCTCCATGCAGTTTCACTGGAATTCAGATTAGGCTCTTACTATATCATAGAGAAGTTTATTTCATCTCACATTCATCTTAGCATTTACAAAAGCTTCTCAAGGAAAGAAGCAAGCCCCAGCTCATATACAAATCAGATCTTCAGTGAACTTTGAAACTTAGTATAATGAGAATGATTTATTGAGTTTGCTGTAAAGAATGGTGTTTCCTGTTCTGCCTTGCTAAATAACTTTTGTAAAATATTAAAAGTGAGATCCTATTTCTCTTTTGTATGCATGCCTGTAAAAACAGCCTCTGAAACTATGAGATTATTTTGCTAGATTTCAGTGTAAACAGAAGAAATGGAACAGCTCTGACGGTGTCACTCAAGTTTCCTTGACTTCTAAGGAGCTCTAAATTCCCTTTGAATTCAGAGACGTAAAGTGTGGCCTAACAGAGGGTCCAAAAGTACAGATGCAATGAAAATATGAAAACATAAGGAATCATTCATGACTTTTTTTTTTTGATTCTCAGAGTTACACTTAGAAATTTTGACACTGCTAGAACTCTTACTATGCTCCATAAAGTGTATTCAAAATTCTACACATTTAAAAATGGTTCTCAGCAGGTAACAGAAAGTATTTTAAAATGGCATTGTAACTTCAATTTTCTCAATGTCTCTTTGCCTAGATTCCTTTGTTTAAGGATTTTTGATTTAAGGACATTTGTTCATAGTCAAAAACACTATGTGATTTTCTTAAGCTTATGCTCTTATATTTCCATTTAAATATCTCAGTACTACAACTTTCACGGCCTTAATAAATGAGAGATGGATACACTACTACTGATATGTTCAGGAAAAGATGTTGGGGATAAGATCCCTTTTCTTTTATCATTGATCCTTCCAAAAACTTGTTGTGCATTCTAAATGCTAACACAACTAATATTTAGACTGTCTGAAAATAATATTGCAAAAATAAACTGTGGAGTAGGAAAAAATCAATAATATCTCTGCATAACAGAAATAATCACTACGATCTGTGTTCTATTGTTGAATTAAATAGTTCACACATAGGGCCCTGCAAACCACAGGAATACTGAGCAATAGTCTTCTGGAGTGCAGATGGCTTCTATAGTTCTAATATAACAAATGACAGTAGAGTTCCACTATCCCCTCTCTATTTCATTGTATCACAGAAGGAATGCTATATAATAACTCCAAGCATTTTTATTATAAGCCTTAATTTAAAAAAATACATGATTTGTTGGATGAAATCTATCACAGCTGCTTCCTTTCCAGGACAGCTCTAAAGCAAAATTTAATCAATTCTATTTAGCCATTTTTAATATCTGACAGAGACAAAAATTAATATGTGACAGCTGTTGCTATTACTAAAGACCCTACTTTTTCAGTTTCCATTTTGCACATTGTGTTCTTTCAAACCATAGGCTATGAGGAGCGTAAGGTTGTATTAACTTTTTTGACTTAAAAAACTTACTTTTATACATTTATGTTTAACTTTTCTAAAGTTGTCAGTTCAGACAGGTTATATGTGTATGCTTAAATATTCAGATATTATTGTGCTTGCTAACTCAAGCATGTCTTGACAAGTTAAAAAATCTACTTGAAAAGTTGAAGTTCCTAAATGCTTGGAGATCAGGGGCCTCCAATACACAATACATAGCTTTTCAGTATTTTTTAAATGTACATTATAAAGTAAACTAAGTAGTAAACAATCAAATTAATGTCTTTCACACATAAACGGGCACTAGACATGATGCATTTAATTCTAGCAATTGTAGACTATTTCCATGGATGCATATCCACATCAACATCTCAGGCTTGTAGCTGCTTTGCAAACAGTTTGCTCACATTAGTAGCAAAAGAATTACTTGTCTAGGGCAATGCTTCCTGGAATTCTGATTTGACTGTACGATTGTCTGTAGATTAAATATTTTTAAGATTAACTGGACTTATATATATTTCTACAAATTTTAGTGTGCAGGCAGTATAATAAAGAAGCAATGTCTATAGTGATAGACAAAGCAGTGCTAAGGTCAGAGAACATTGAGATGAGAACACTGTATTTTGGGAACAGAATTTAGCCACCTAAATATAAGCCATGTTGTGTAGGCTGGTAGCAGGGCCAGATAACAGTGAGAGACACATTTTATTTATTTATTCATCAGACAGTGTTGTTGCTTATGATGAAAATATTAACCCAAACTTCTACTAAAAATTTTTACAGAGGCAATTTTATTCTTTACTATATCTTTTTGAAGTCTCAGCCATGACAACAATATCCATATACACCATCTAAATCTTAAGCCAATTGCATAACAACATAGACTTCCTGTTTCAAATGCAGCAAAGGCTTTTTGGTTTTAAATTGGTCTTCAATTCCTTACTCCTCCTCTAATCCATTCTATTTTACCTTACCTATTGTGACTCCATATCCTCCTATCATCAGCTACACAAACTACACACGTTCACGTTCAACAAATCACCCAGCATGACTACTGGCTCCTTTCAGAGTTACTAAACTAAATCTCAGGTCATACATTCTCTACCCTTAAAACTCGGATCTTTATTCTTTGTTTCTGGATGGAAGAATGATTTAATTTTTTTTAATTTTAAAGAAAGAATCATCTGTGAAAAGCTTGGAAGCATCTCTTTGTTAACACTTTCGGCAACTTGTGAGCTTCCCAATTTTTAAAGTCTTTTAAAAATATATTTTCAGTATCATATTTGAACAGGTATTCCCCAAAAAGATGATACAATTACATTGCTGTCACATGTAATGAGTTCAGGTTTGACTTATACACTCCCAGGAACATTATGCTAGAACTCAAGAGCAGAATATTGTGCCATGTAAATCTAGTAGCTGAGGCAAAAATAGTCAAAACTTCAGTCCTCCAAAGGTATGCCTCTTTATCACACTTTGTTTCCATGAAGACAATCAGAAAAACTTCCACCATTACTTCACAGCAAGTTAATTGCTTACAAATAGCTCATACCTCCCCATGTCCCCTGAGCCTGGGAGGTCCATGGGACTGAATGAAAATACTTGCAAATAATGCAGTTCAAAAATTCAATTAATGTTTTGCAAATTTATAATGTTTTCCCTGTGGATATCATGTTTTAAAATAGTGTGCCTAAATCTGTCCTATCTTTTTTTACCATCAGGGGACCTGACCTGAATGATTTCACTTTGGTAATGGAAAGGCAAGAGGAGATCACTGCTAGCACTAATGTCACCTCTCACCTAAGTGGCCTTGCTAATCAATAAAATATAAATGAGGACACAAATCTGGGACACTTGACCCCAGAATTCACATACATTACAGTGCACAGCAGTTGCACTGCTACAAGGATACTTCCTAGTCATGAAATTCCCAGGAGAGGAAAGATTTTACTTTTATATATATTGGAGAGTGCTTACAACTTGGCAGAAAGGGTTAATTTGTCTCTTCAGGAATCCCTATATATGAATAAAGTATTTTGAGATGGTTCAGCCTGAGTCTTCTGGCAATTTGAAAAAAAAAAAAAAAGGTATGTTTTAGTTTTAGAGGGTATTTGAGTTGGTTTGTTGGGTTTTTTCCCACCTCTCCTAATGTTTTGATCCCCTATGGAGTAATCTTGAGCCCTTTTAAAAAGACACATACTATCTTTTTTATTCCACATATCCTTATAACCTCACAGATTGGTACTTGAAAGCAAATGCAACCTTGCAAGTGAAGGGTTGCATTCTCAGTAAACTGACTGATACAGTGCTGTATCTAAAACCTCTGGAAAAGTTTCTTACAGACAGAACCTAGCCTTGGATAAGAATTCAAACATAGCCTTTTATGTGAGTTGAGTTATCCTATTTTAATATTATAAAGCACTATGAATTTATTTCTAAAATTTAGCATAATAAGTGAGAGAACTGGGGAGTATTCTGCCTTTTCAAATTGAGAATCCATTTATAAATTTAATCCCTTTTCCAAAAATAATATTATGATTAATGATTATAATGCTTTGCTCCTTAATGTTTATTACAGATTCCTGTTTGAATTTTTTTGTAAACTTCTGGCAACTTCCTGAATTTTTATCAGCAGAACAGTGTTGCTCTGTACCACATGTACACAAACCATTTTGCAGTTTTTCTGAATAGCATTGGAAAAATAATTATAAATAAGAATAGTATGATTGTGTAGTATCAGTTTTGTTGATCCATTTTCCAAATACAGTTCCTTCTATTTTTGGTATTTCTTATTTTTTCTGTTAATTTCTCCCACAGATTTCAGTATTAACACTAAGATTTATCTGTCTTTAAAAAGTCACAGAGAAATTCCTGGAGACTAAGATTGCATTGACACATCATGTTTAGCTTGATCTCATGTAACATGGAGGAAACTATATGCAGTGCTTTTTTTTCCTTAAAAAAATAATAAGAAACAAAAGACTTATTTAATTGGCACTTGAGCAGGATTCCCTAGATCTTGAAAGAGTTATGGGAGAAAGAAGGAAAAACTTGTCTGAACGTCTGTCCCAACACCTTGGAGCTGTGCTAAACCATTCAAAGGCAACAGTATTTCCAAAGTGAACGCAATAAAGTTGTCACCTAAAAGGGGAAGCATTCACATAAATAACTTAGATGAAAAGTAGCATGACCTGTGGTTCAGAATTGAAACATGGGGACAATAAATCTTTCCTTTTATGTTAAAAAGTGAACAAAATTAGCACTAGTCTAGCACTGAGAAGAGGCTATAAAACATGTAAATATTAGAAATAAAATATGTGGATTTATGTCTCAATGTGAAAAATTTATTGAGGTATTGAACAGAAAATGTATTATCAAGATTGCCCTGAGTGACACATGAATACAGGTCAGGATGTCAAAATATGATTCCTTTTATGGTTTTTATTTAAAATCAAGGAAATTCGGTGGGACTTTTTAAATTCAGTGATGTAGGATATTCAAAGTTACTATTTCAATGGTAGCTGTACTTAGTCACCCTGCTACTATACAACCATGACTTTTGATAAATACGCCTGGTAATATGTGGCATATATTTGACATGGTATTTCAAAACCCCCACACTATTCTTATTAAAGCTAATAGGATGGTAATAATTTTTTTTAATGAGAAATCTTTAAGTGATTACATCACCATATGCTGAACATAATGCAGCTATTAGCTAAGATAAATAAATACATAAATAAAATCTATTACTTGTGACTTACACATAACACGTATCCTACGTGGCTTCTAAGAAGAAACAATAGACAGTCTATTTGTCCCAGTACTTTTCAAATCCCATCATTTCAAACAGTCCCAGTGTATAAGTTCCACTTTGGTTAACTTGTCGTGGCACTCCCTTCCAATTTCCAGTTCTGTCAGTGTAGGAATGTTTTTAGTGAAAGGACAATTTGACTTGAATATTACAATTGATTTTAAGCATATGATTCCTTACAAAATACAACAAATATTAATTTGGTGAAAATGGATCAAAACTATTTTATCTTATCCAACACGTTTAACTTTAATAATAGAAAATGCTTTCAAATAAGGTGTCAGAAACACAGAATGACAGATGTAGATTTTCTGGTTTTTTGTTCCTGCATTAGCTTTCATCTTGACCATAATGGTTCAAAATTGACACAAATGTTCCTATTAATTAGGCCCATCCTGTACAGCCAATCAGTGATATCTCTAAGAGGTGCAGTCAAGCTGCAGATGACATCAGGATACATCAAAGCTGCAAGCACGTCAGGATGGCTTCATGCCAGGCCAGCTTCAGTCTGGTAGGGATCCTTAGCTCCAGCAATGTGCTAGGATTTGAGAGCAGCTCTGTTCCAGAAACAATTTGCCTCTTTTGTGTAGCATTGCAACTGGCAAAATAAACAATGTGGGGCTGGAGTTAGTGTAATGCAAAACAGTGTATTCCTGGGAAATGGAGCTTGGGAAAAAGCTGCACAGAGCCACAACTGGTGATCAGCTCTGGTCTAACAAGGCTTATTAGGATCAGATAAGTACTAGTGGTTTAGAAATATTTGGATGTCTCTGCTCTATATAGGACAGAAATCTGTTTACAGGAGAGGCTTGTTAAGCCCAGAGGAGTGCCCCATGAATGATGGAACCAGCCTGGGTCCAGCACTACCATGGAGCTAACAAGCCAACTTCGAACACAGGAGGCTTTGAAGCACAGAGCGCAGACAGACTATTTCTGCAATTATTAGCTCAAATGCAGTGCTGAACCAAACTGGGTTAAGCCCAGTTTATCATGAACTACCTGTTTTAAAGGCATTTGGACTTCTCTGCATGTTCCTAATGCACACACCTCTCTAATCCATGCATTTCTATTCCATCTTGGAATGGCAGATCCCACTTACTTTAAATATAGAATAGTTTTTTCTCATTATTTGCTATGCTGGCATTTAATATGATGCACTCTGTAATTGATATTTCCCTCCAGCTATGACATTCATAATTTCTCCTTTTAAATCCCTAGTTTTGTAATTATTTAATAACAAAAGGTACTACTTATTTCCTCAGTCATAGCTGGTTTTCTGGTAAAAGATATATCTCCAGTCACAGCATCCTCATAAAAACACAATAGATGCTATTTCAGTCTAAAAGCAAATTTAAGTCTTGTGCATTTATTTTGCACAGATACACCAAGACTGGACAAACATGTGAGAGATAAATTTGATGTACACTTGGAAGTAGACATTAAAAACTGGGGTTTTTTTATGAAGTATGAAACTGGTATAAACTCGCTCTGTTGTTTTGAATTAGTTAAAAAATATGGAGCTAAGTTTTCTTTGGCAGACTGTGCTGAATCAGGCACACAGTTTTCACGAAGCATAATGCTGGCGTAAACACATGTCATGTCATATGTCATAAACATATGTCCGTTTACTCACAGGTAAACTTTTTAGGATAAACCTCTATTCCCAGTTGTGCATGATAACAGAAAGAGAGAACTCAGTGAAGAAAAAAAAAAAAGCATTTTTTGCATCTTAGTCTGCATCTATACTTGCTAGATTTAGTTCTGAGTTTTTTTATTACCAGTTATACCCACCAAAAAGTACTCATGCATGTGAATATTGACCATAGAGGGTCAGATGAAAGACCCACCTCTACACAAGGTACTATTTTCAACAAACACCCCAGAATGTCTTTAGAAATTCTGACAGTACTTTTCCTCCAACCTTCTTATTTATACCATTATTTTTTCATGCCCCCCCCCGCCCAGGTTGCAGAATGCTTGATCAAGCTCTGAGCATTGTTATTAGCCCGCACTGGATGGTCAGTCTGCATGGCCAAGGACACAGAAAGAAAAGGGAAGCTGAAAAGGGAGAAAGAATCCTGGCTGCTGTAGGATCTACTTCAATCCCCATCATATCAAGCTTGCAAAGACAGCACCCCTGGGTGGCTTGGTCTCATGCCATAGACAGCTTCACAGAGCAGCAGACTTTAGTGGGGGTTCTCTGTTCTGTGTCCCCATCTTGAGCCTAGTATTCCTTTTCAATGCCTGGGGAGAAAAGGAACAGCACAAGCTTCTCCTTAAGACTCTCCCATCCTCCCACTGTTTTCAGCTCCATGGATTTCCTGAGCCTGTTGTTATTAAGGATTTGTTCCCTTCCCCCAGCTTCCTAAATTAAATGCCTTGCTGAGATTTTTACTGTAAAGAAAACTGTGTTGCTAAACTTTGTTCTGATGAAAAATTTACACTAATTTTCTGCATTAATACTTCTATGATCACAACACAGCAGATCTGCCTGCCTCTCAAGGAAACACATTCATATTATTTTTGTTTCACTGCAGCTGGGAGTTGAGCACACAGTGCAACGAGTTGGCCCCACCAGCAAGACAGCTATCTTACACTGTCAGATAAAGACTTGAGCACATAGTGGTTGATAGGAAGATGGCAGAAAGTCCTGGAGAAGACAGGGCTGTGCATTAACCTACCATGAGTCCAGCAATGGAGAGAACACAACACTCCCTGCTCTCCTAAGGGCAGCATGCGACTGATGATTCCATGGTACCAAGCCCATTACCTAGAACTCCCTCCTATGATGTACTTGTTCACCTGCATGTTTAATGGTTGTAACACTAGAGTAAGAGAATGGCAAAAGTGCATGGCAAGAATGAAAGGTCATATCCATACAGGATTGTGTTGTCCAGTATTAGAATAAAAAGATAATGATCTTTTGGAAACGGTGGAGAGAGTATCATTTAAAAGGAGAATGGAGGCATATTTACCAGCCTGGATGTTACTAGCCAGTGTCAGTCTTTTCATGCCCAAAACGTTTAGTAGACATACCTGGGGAACACGGTAATGTCCCAGGCACACAGGGTATTCTTGTCCCTGTCTCCAACTGCTTTCAGCTCAGGGATTTCCTGAGTCATAGTTTGTCTCCAACGTGCAAAGGATTTCTTTCCTATGAACCTGCCTGATATCCCCTTTAATTCATGGCAGTAGATAACAGTCTTAGTCTGGACGATGCTTATTCAGGCAAAACTGTGCTTCTCTTTCAGCAGCATCTTCCCCTTCCTCCCCCGCCCCAAGCCCCCTTCCAAGGGAAGCAAACAGTACTGACAAACCGAGTGTTTGTACACCAATGCAGCGATACTGGCAAAAACACATAGCACGCATGCAGATGTATTTCTATGCGAAGTACTTTCTACTCGGAAGGAAGTAACTTTATCATGTTTTCTTTCTAATACTGACGCAGTGGTGCGGTTTTTTCTCCCCCCAACCACGCAAGCAAGGAGGAGGCTGGAGCCCTCCCCATTCCCCCCGAGCTGCCGGGTGCAGTTCGACAGACCTTGAGGACAAACTCTTTCCCCAACAGATCCACCGCAGCCCGAGAGGTGCCCACCCTCTCCCTGAACCCCGGCTCCCGCTCGTCCATCCCAGGGACCTTCCCGGCGGGGAGGGAAGAAATTCCTGAGCGGCCCCGCGGCCTCGCACCGCGCCCCCCCCGTCCTCACCCCGGGCAAGGGGGGCTGGAGACGGCCCTGAGCCCGCTTTTTGTTGGAGCAAACATTCCCCCGTGCCCATGAGGAAACCCGCCGGCGTTGGGGGAGGGGGGATTTCCTTCCCATTGTCTCCCGGGCTCGGCGCTCCCGCTCCCAGTGAAAGTGAAAGGCCGGGAGGGATCCACCGCAGGGCTCGCGTTAGACACCCAACCAACTCCCTGCGTGCGGATAAAAGCAGGAGTTGGGGCTGACCCCCGCCGGCCACCTGGGCTTCAAACCTCGACAGTAATGAGCGTTAAAAAGTCTTTGCAATACACATAAAAATACGCAAAAACGACCCAAAAATGCATCCTTTTTATCCTTCAACGTGCATCCTGAAGGCTTTATAATGCAAACACCCAAGGGACCTAATGAGGATATCAAAATATTTCAAAACCAGGCCCACAGACACCCATGCATAACCTCTATGCCTGTCTTTCTACACTTGATTTCATTCCCTGCCCAGCAGCTCAGAGAAGGTAACGTGGCTACGGTTGCAGACACTCCCTATGTGTTTGCTTTAGGATACCTTGTTCTTTCCAAAATCAAATATTTGTATCCTGAAACAAATATTTGGAGGCGGTCCAGACTAGCCTTTATAAATATATTAAGTACAGGAGATTGCTGGCAAGCAACGACTCCAGGTAAAAACCTGTAAGGTAGGAAAACCATAAGGCTTCCACCCCGCATGTGCTTCTGCATTGGTCAAACTCTGGCCTAAGTATTTATTTGACAGCTTTCTATGGGTCCTGTGAGAGATAAAGGACTAAAACCTCTTTATAGGAAGATAGCTGAACTTCTGCCTTAAGTAAATATTTACATAGGTAAGGAGAAGGCAGTGCGGCAGGGTAATAAATCTGTTCGCTAAAGAACCTGAGACTGGCTTTGGAGCTTTGTTTTGGGGTTACAGTGAATCCCCCCGGCTGATCCAGTTGTTGTGGGTACTCGGCTGTTCGCGCTGAAGAATTAAAAATGGTTTGTATGCTGCTAGATACGCTTGTCCTCTCTTGGCTTCTGGATGCAAAAATTGGTTTGCCTTAACCATGCCGACTTGAGAACTGTAAGCCTGATTGCATGGCAAAACCAGCAGAAACCATAAGGATGCAAACTTTTTTTTATATATTTTTAATAAATATAGCTCAGATGCAATTTGTACAAAGAAGGTTTCAAAGAAACCTAAGACAGCCAAGCCAGCAACATCTCATGGAAACTTGGCATATATTTCTATCAAACTTCTTTTGAAAACGACATGCCTTAATGATATCAGAGCCAAACATCATAAATTAATGCTTAACATGAGGTAGCCTTTTTGTAATTATATTGATGGTAAATGCCTCTTTACTTAAAAAATTGCCTGTAAATTTCATTTGCTTTTTATTAATACAAGTAATATAATGCAATTAATTAATTAGAGCACCATTATTGAGTATCTGCCCAACCGCTCAAGCACTCCTTGAAAGATTACCAGCACTTTCTTTTCTATATATTTATTTTAGATAATGTAAAATGTTCCTTCATATTTAAATACATAATAGAAGTTTGATCACAGCTGTGCAACTAACTGTTATTTGCATTTTATTTTCAAAGTGGAAGTAAAGTCCTGATGCAGCAGTCTCAAAGAAACTGTGGGTTTAGACACTACTAGAAATCTTATTTACTGAACACACTAGAGAAACTTTCACTGTTCTTTGTGCAAACTTTTTGACTGACCAGGCACAATGGATGCACCTTTTTCAACATTAGCACTACTATTTCAGGCTACTGTTCTAGTAATACTAATGACCAATTTTTTTCCATGCATAAATACTTATAGAATTAAGCTTACAGTGTTTTTTTAAAAAAAGCATGCCACATCTCTAGTCAGGTTTAATTAATTGTGAAGTGTGTTACTTATCCATTTAATAATTCCTGAAGCGTTTCAGAAACTTTGGAGTATATTTTCCTAGACATTCATTAATATACTCCATAAAAATCAGGATAAAATAGAAATATTTTCTTGCTACTTACTTATATATATGTGCCTATAAAATTGTCATGCATTTCATATTATCATGCATTTCCCAACCCCGCAGTGAAAATATGGTTAATGCTTGGACTCATTGATCATAAAGGTCTTTTCCAATCTAAGTGATTCTATGATTCTGTGATCCACAGCTCACGACATTTAGACAACTCTGAGACCGACAGTTGACTCTCTTTAGTTTCTGTTGCTCAAGGTGAATGTCTACTTTCAAAAACTGCAATTTCACCAAGTTGGACTTCATGATAGGAGGAATCCGCATGTATCAAGACCAGATAAACGCCACATCTTTCCTCTGCAATAAGATGGGGTCCAGATCTAAGATTATGATAAAATACACACATAATAAATAGTTAAAGATCTGTTTCAAACGTATTACTAAAAAAAATAATAAAAGAAACAAACAGCAACTCCAGCAGACACCACTAGAGTTCTCCATCTCCCAAATATCCCTAGCACCATCCTAAACCCTGTTTACCCCAGAAACCTGAACTGTGGACAGACAGAAGAGGAGAGAGAGAGAGAAAATTCAGACACAATAAAACTCTGAGGGGAAAAATATGTGGAAGGAGGAGGCAGCAGCGGCCTGGGGAAGGGATTGAAAAGTTTCCCCTGGCTTAACTTCTCCCCCCCTGCAGCAGCAGAAGCAGCGCCAGCAGCACAAGGTGAGAGAGACTTTTAAGTCTGGGGAGGAGGGGTGTGTGTGCGGGAGCGGGGGGGGG
>VXBA01001856.1:840203-941769 GCA_013399895.1 Serilophus lunatus
CCCCCCCCCCAATGAATAAAAATAGCTTTCTGATAACTTTCCTTGGTCATGGTGAGACGTGAGGAACAGTGAGAAGGGATGTACACTTTGCTCATTGGTAACTCACAGTGTCTAATCTCTTTATCAGTCTGACTGGAATCTAATGTCAGGTTGTCTAAAAGCTGCCATATTAAAATCTTGTTTGTTTGCTTGCTTGTTAAAAGAAAATGTTATATTTCACTGACTTATCTCTTTGAAGGAGAGTGCTGATGCATACCTGGAGGCATCTCAGACTGACAGTGTTGGAAAGTGAGAAACATGGACACTCTCAATCTGTAATTGTGTCTTTCAGTTTTGTAGCTTTGCCTTCTTCTTCTGCTTACACTGACCTGAAGTAAATAGACTTACAGGAAATATTTGTTGTCAGAAAGAGATTCTTCCTTCTGCTGCACAGTTTCCACTCTGCTGGCTCCCAGAAGGCTTCTTTGTAAATCTCCTAATTGGAAGCATACTCCTAACTTCTCTCTGATTCCAGACATGAGATTTCCTCTTGTTATTCAGCTTGTACCTTTTAGGAAATATAGATTAGGAGTCAAGTATCTCCAGGTGCCAGTTCTATTTATTTTTGTTTATCCATGCTGACATTCTTTTTTCTCAGTAATTTAAAAAGTTTTTTAATAATAACCCATTATTCAGTCAACCAAGTATAAGCCTAAGTTGTAGCACTAATTCCTGAAGCCATGTAGGTGTCAATATAATGGGAAGATTTTTGTCCCTTTTAGTGGCACAGGAAATACCAATAAATGTGAGCTCAAGCTAAGTGATGGCACAGATATTTGGAGTACAGGTGCACCAAGGAGCCTAGAAGCAGAACATGGTTTGCTCTGCCAAGTTAGTGGATAAGCAGTTACAGTGTTTCCTGGGCCAGTGGGAAGGAACGGTATCCAAATTTTTGCTTGGCTCTTCTTCCAGGAGAACTGCCTTTCTTGATCAAACTAGCCTGTCACATAATCCAGAGTCTTGTTTCCAGCCATTGCCAATCTCAGATGTCTCCTAAAAAGGTGTCAAAAATGAAGCAGTTTTTTGAGGTAGGAAACTGTAGAATAATTTTTTTCCCCCATATTAGTTCCCAAACAATAATAATTTAGATTATGATTCGTGTTTTTACATATGTATAAGCTCTATTTATTCCATTTTTTGAATATTTTAAATTCTCTTTCCTGTAATAACTGAACATTTTAGCTGTAATGTTAAAATCAACTGCTTTTTAGGTCAAGCCTGTTCTGTCCTCTCCACATGCCTTGCAGCCTCCCACTGCAGTGCTCTTTCTCTGCACATTTTCCAAGAGCTTCTTCCTGGGTTGCAGAAAGGAGCCACACATACCTGCTCCTCTGAGGTATTTGATGGAGATAAGAGACTTCGAGGGGCGAGTTAATGAAAGGCTACAGTGATTGTCTGTTGAGTGCAAATAAGAGCTGGGAAATGCACATATGAAAGGAGGAAAGGGAGAGTTTGGCATGAGATGCGCGTTAAGTGAAAGTCAAGGTACACGTGTCACAGTGCACCACTGTCTTTGGTGACATAATTTGGTGCAGCACTGTTGACTTTAGTGGAGCAATATTAGTTTACACCTGCAATAAATTTCCTCCTGAATATCTGGGAATGAGAATATAAAATGAAGTGTTTATGGGTGAGTGACAGAGAGAGTGAGCATGCGAGAGAGAGCGCATGCACATGTTTTCAGGCCTGATTGATTGTATGAAAAAAAACCTGGAGTTGAAAGAACATTATTTTAAATTAACATTCATTATCTTCACGCGTGAGATAACAGTTCACTTTGGACCAGATCCTACCACCATTATGTTTCTTGAGCAGAGACTGCTTTTTCCTTGAATGAGGTTATTCAGTATGAAAATGGCAAAATGTAGTCAGATCTTTGACAGTAAAAATATATGGTTTAGTCACCACATATTAGAATAATGCTGTATAATTTCTGTCAGGAAAACATGTATTTTTTCTTTTTAAAATAAATGGTACATTTTCTTTGAAATGAGAAATAAAAAGTAAGATGAACCTTTTTTTTTTTTAGGTGGTCTCATCTTATGCCTGTAGAAGCTTGCAGCCATTTTAATTCATGCTGCATTTATTGATCTAGCAGTTAAATCATTTAATCACCCTGCAGCTAGGTCGTCTACCTATTGGACACTGTTGAAGAGTTCAGTAATACGTTTTGGGTTATTGGCTTCTAAATGTCACTTTTGAAAAAAAAAAAAAAAAAGGAAAAAAAGCAAACAAGCTATAAATGCTCCAGTTAAGGGATGAACAGTATAAAAGAAAACACAATGTGATTACATGTTCTTGTCATTCAACTGTTTTTTTTTCTGTATATAATATAAATAGAAAAAAATGCACATCATAGCAAACAACGGAAAAAAAATCTGATTTTGATCTTCTTTGGCAGTTCTTCTGCTTTTAAATACAGAGTTTTGCAACATTAAGTCATCTAATTAGGCAGCAGCTTGCTATGAAATATTTTCATAACAGACATAGTTTGTGAGCATGAAAATTAAAGCCACATTTTAAAATTATAACCTCAAATAACTTTCTGAAATTAAATATTGCTCTGAAAAAGGCTTATTCTTTAAGTATAGTCATGTGAAAAAATGGGAAAAGTTTTTATTTTATGTATTCAACAGCAGTAGGAAACTTAATTTCTTAGACTTCTAAATGCTGCAATAGTAGAAGCCCAATGATCTAGACATATAAAAGGGAAAATTATGTGGCAGCAGCTAATGTGTGGCAGTGAAAAGCAGAGGAAAATGTGACATTAAGTGTCCTGTATTTTCTGAGAGGGATCTGCTCCCAATGAAATAAACCTGTTCTTCGTATGCAATAGGCAAGTGTCTTGTCTAAAGAGAGACAGTAAATTCTTTGGCAGTGATACACTTGGCACCAGCTGCTTTTAAAGGGTCACCCATGTGCTTTTCAGTTATTTCCCTACAGACATGAAGAGGAAAGTTCTTGCTCTTGTGAGATATTGTTGTGTGAGTGCAGGTGGAACAAGAAAGTTGTGTTTCATATGCAGATGGGAACTGTATTTCCCTCTTGTTCAATGAAAGCTCAGAATCCAGAGATGTTAATTCCATCTGTCTGTGCCTGGATCCCTTGGCTTATTTCCTTGTGCTTCCCTGATGTACACTGAAAGCTTTCAGCTCATCAGATGAGAGGTTATGATCATGTTGAGTATCTCTGTGTTACTATACCTTCAGCAGAGAGACTGTAAACAGAGAAAGGGGTCAGTTGTTCATCTTATTTGCAATGGTTTTTTAGTAAGAGAATTTTTCAGTGGTTTCATTCTTTTATTTTTAATAGCTCCTCTGCTTTACTGTGTTAGTCTATGACAATTTTGGTACAACTTCTTGTTAGACTTTCATCTGGGCATTCTGGGATGCGATTCCTTTTTTGAAGTGACATGCCATGATATATGTACAGGAGGAGTGTGACCATAGAGGAGGAATTTGATGAAAGATTTCCTGAATGCCATCCCACTGCTGTACCTCAGTGCAGCAAGGCAGGTTAAACAGGCATCTGATACTTTTGCTCTCTTTGTTTTGGAAGAACACGGAAAAGGCTGCAAACTCAGATAAATGTGCTGTATTTCTCACTGTATTTCTTTACCAGTAAATAGAGACTTCAGTCGTGGAAGGCCACTCAGAGGTTAAAGAAAGAATGGTGCTGAGATAAGCTGCATGGAAAAGGAAAATGAGAATCGAGTGGTAATATAAGCAAAAAGTCAGTGTTAGTGCACTATACTTTCCATTTTTTTCAAGAGCTGAAGATGTCTCTCAGAAAAGAGCTTGGATGGCTGAATTGCAGTTTAGGAGTCATGTTTAGGCAGGCTGAGCCCCTCCTGCATGGCAGGGCAAACAAGGGTCCATTGAGTTCAGTCGGTTCTGGTGGGTGTGGTGGCCAGATGATTATCAAACAAATAAATGAAGTGCAATATCACAGTGGGTATCAAACCTTTTCATGTCCACGTTGCTTAAGTTTTGAAAGAAAAGAGCTCTTGACAGTTTGAAATTACAGCCCTGGTTTCCAGCATTTCTTCCAGGTTCCACTGAATTAATGGAATTAACTGCACTGCCAGATGGGAGAGGTGCTGGGGGGCTGTTGTTGCAGGAACCCCACATCAGGCAGAATGTGCTGCTTTGCAATCACTTTGCCTTGAATTGAAATGATGCCCTTCACTTCCTGCGTGCCAGACTACAGCAAGTGCAGTGGGAGGTAGCTTTGTCTTTTTCTGTATCAATGAGGCTGTAGCACCTTTGATAGGTGTACTAGAAAATAAAAAAGTGATAGATGATGGTGTTCTGCGTTTGGAAATTTCATTTAAAGTATATATTTATGTACTGTCGATTTTGACTCATCCAGGCCATTTGTTTGATCTGTTGGTGTTGTCCTGGCCAACTTCCAGTTTGGGTAATTACATTCTGAGTACCTACATTTCTGCAAAGTTTCATCTGGATTTTGTTACAGTTTAGTTAAATAGTAACGCATATGTACTTGGCAATTTACAAAATAACAGCACAGAATAAAAAAGTTACAAAAATGTCTGATCCAAATTACATTTGATATTTGTGCATGAATAAGTACAGTGCAGCATGATACAGTACAGAAAAAATGTGGCATATTCAGTAGTAGCATTCATAGAAGAGTTAGGCTTTCAAACTTTATGAAGTAGAAGTTTCAATCCATGAAGTGTGAGTGTAAAAGAAGACAGCAAAGGGGTCATGGAGACAAAGGAGACAGGTGAGAAAACTAGATAGATCTAGGAGAGGTGAGGAAAAAATCACAGTATGATGTGTAGTTCGAGAGTGCTGTGTAGAAGATCCTGGAACACCATGGGTTAAGTTGCTGAGTAGCGTGCACTGGTAAACATATGATATATTGTGCAGCAGGAATGGTTATAATTCACTGGTAGGAGAAATAATGCTTGTTTGTACTGTAGTTAAAGTATATATGTATTTTTACAAGGTTATCAGGCACGGATTTTACATGTGTGCCAACAAGGGAATGGAACCCAATTTATGTGGTGATGTCGGTAGGACTTAAGCAATCACAGATACGCACGTGGCAATCATCTGCTGGCACAGAAATGTTTCTTTTACATACAAAGGCACATTTTATCATTTGCCACTCAGTCTCTCAGAATACTACTTAAATTACAGTAGGAAGAACTTGCTCTTTGTTAGTGTAGAGTCAGAGGTAGGTGAGAAAGAACCTCAGCCACATCCTGTTGTGGAGAGTTGTTCCATACAAATAGGAACTTTATAGCTGAAAGCTTACTCTTAAAACCATAGCAGTCTAATATTTACAAGAATACTTGTACTTCCAAAAATAACTTCTCTGCTTAGAGGTGCTTCATCCACAGTGCAGATGTACTCCATTTCAGAGGGAGATTAGAAGTAGATAGAAAAGAACTTTTCATTTTGAAAATGCTTTTGATTAGTACTTGGAGGTGAAATCATGCTCAGATTGTTCACAAAAGGAGGTTTGATGCTTCTATTTTTTTCTAGAAATGAAAAAATTGTTTTGAAAGTATCTTAAAATTTACATATTAACTTTGGTGTTTCTTATTGTTAATAGCTCTTTTTTACATAACTTCATTTGCTAATAAAAGCAGTAAATAATATACTATGTACTTACACAACAGAAAGATTTAGGACAATGATAATTCTTCTGAAAACAGCTATACTTCTAATTTTGTTCTGTTTAATGTTTTTAGAAATACCCTTGTTTTCAGAAAGAATTTCAACAAAAATATTTTTCATTTTAGGTCACAGATACTCAGTAATGAAAACCTTTAAGCTCTTATCTAGCAGAACTATACTGATCACTTATTCTGCCCTTTAGTTTCTGTGTAACACAGCTTAAATAATTTTACCTATTTCCACTGTATCAAACCCACTGAAAATGCTGTCACAAGCTCTTGTGAGAGCATCCATCCAGTGCTCTGGGATAGAGGTATCTTACCCACTGTCTAGATGGCTCTTTTTTGCCATTTGTGGACTTTTTTTTTTTTTATGGAAAGGATCAGGAATACTTCAATGAGGCAAGTCATCCACCATCCACATGCTGTACATTATGGAAATGAGAATCATCTGGTTTCTACCTTTTTTTTTTTCTTTTTCTGTATCATTTATTAAAGCTGTTATGGAGTATCTGCTTAAGGCTAAAAGAGTTTGAACTCTCACTTAGCCTCATTAAGGTCTTGGCCTTGATGTTTACTGCTTCTGCTTTCATCAAGGCCACTTCCTCAGAGGCTTTTGCAGAAGATGCACATATGCTTTTATGAAAACATTCTTCATTTTCTGGCTCAAATCATGATAGAATTATACTTCTTAATCAGCAGGTTTTATTTAATCTCAAAATTTTATTGCTGGTGTTCTGTCTCTAAAGAGAATTTGGTTTTTTTATACTTTTATGTCATGGGTTATCTACTTCTATATTCACACATTCAAATGCTTCAGGCTATTCATTGTGTGTTTTCTGGAGGGTTTAACAGTTCAGCCGTTTCCACACAGACTGCTGAAGTCAATTGGAGACTGTCAAAATTTGCTATCAGACTGCTAAGATAAATCTCCCACTGTTACTACAGAGTACTTCTCCAGAGCACACAACATTGTTAAGAATAGCTGAGATATTGGAGATGAGACTCTCTGGAGCCCCATCCTTACCTTCACCATGTGTTAGTGCTGTAATGTTTTGTATAAAGGACTCCAGGACCTCAGGTGCTTACTGGCCGGGTGCAGCTGTTTAAGCCACTATGGTAAATGGCACTTGAGCACTCAAAAAGAGAAAAAGAAGTTATTTACCATTAGGCAACTTTTTTTTTTTTTTTTTAGATGAATTGTTTGCATGTATGTTTTCTATTTTGATTACTTTGTTCTCCCTAAGAATTTTTGGAATTTCACTGAGATTTCTTTCTCTGTTTGAGAAGAAACCTGAAGTGGCACAGTTCATTGAGTACCTTTTATAGTTATTCATGGCAAAGATACAAGACTAGTCTTAAGTGAAAGGACATACATTAGTTTGAATATAAGAATTCATGTCTCAAAAAATTCTGGTTGCTCATAATCTCTATTTTAGCTGTAAATTTAAACTTTGAACAATGGACGTGCTTAGATTAGTGATGTGCTTATTAGGTTAAAAAAAGAACAAGATTTTAATAGGAAAAATTATCACAATGCAAACAGCACAGGATCTCATTAGCATTTGTGGATTGCTAAACTGCAGTTTAAAAGTCACATTTCTGTTCTAAAAAACGTTTTCCACAATAGTCATACAAGTAACGTTAAACAGTGTTGTTTCAGTTTGTTTGCTTTGAGTCAGATTTGCAGTGATCAGAGCGATTAAGTTGCAGTTTTCTGTGAAGGCTTTGCTACTTAGCTGCCATTGATTTTAGTGGGACTCTGTATGGATGTTGGTTCTGGAAATCCCACCGTGCATGAACTATCATATCTGTCCTCAGACACCTTAGAAAATCTGGCCCTTAGGACAGTTTACAGCTTTCCCTCTCTTGTTTCGGCAGTTTGCCCTTACTAGTTCCCCGTTTTGCTCTGCTTAAGGAAGGTCCATCAATTTTAAGCAGCATTTTGGAGTTATTTCTGAACCTGTGAGTTTATACCTGTCAAGAGGGATAGACTGACAGAAGAGATGTGCACCTGGCTTTCCAAGCAGTATTTTACTTCTTTAATAACATAAATAGTTCTTTGGATAATTCTTTTCATGCATAGATGTTTAAATGCTGCACAACAGGGATTAAAGTAATTAGTTTTGCGTTTGGAAATGGTGATACAGAGATACACAGTGACTTGCCTGAAGTTAAGCAGCACAGGAGGCTACCAAGTTGGGAGCCCTGGTGCTCAGCCTGCTTCCTTCAGCAAATGGAGTTGATCTATCCACACAAAATAACCAGACGAGACTCTTCTAAATGTAGTGATTTGGTACTTACGCAGTGTGAGTCATGTTCTGGGATGCTGGCAGTGTTTTTTTGTGATATTTCCGTTTCACATTCAGCTTCAGGGGCTCAGCAGGGGCTTTTGGTCTGGTTGCCATATGAAGTTCATCAGGGGTGACAAGCGAAAGCAGCTTAATGTGCTCATGTTATTTTTGTCTATAGTAGAAATTTGTGATGGGGACTGTTTCTATTTTGCATAAAGTCACCAAAATAATGCATTGAGCTCCAAGCTAACTGGAGATGCCCAGGACTGTTCACAAGGGAATAGCCTGGGTAGTGTTAGTTTTTGGGTGTAGTTATTTTGATCTCACTGGGACCAAAGGCGAAAACCCACTTATCAGACTTCTGAAGTTGCACACCCTATTAATTGTGGTGGTGAAGTTGGGTACCTCTGCTAGGCCTTCCAAACACAGCTTTTTGTGTGTTGGTTCCCCAACTGTTAAATGAAAAAAAGGAAACCTAAAACCAAAAAACCCAAATCTTACAAAGTGCTGTGACCATAAAAACATTCAAGATACAAGATCCTCAGCCAGGATGGTTTGTGGAAAAATCACTAATAACCATATCAAGCTGCTACAGACCATGGAGAACTTTCCACTCTTTTTGCCTTAATTTCTCCAAATTGGCTGTAGAGGACTGTGTGCTGTAGGTACTATGTGAGCTCTCGACCCACCTGGTTTACTTTTCTCTACCCCATCAACTAAAGTGGATTACAGTAAACTTTTCATGCAGGAGAACAGACGTGGTCTGAACTTTGTTTCTGATCCCAAAGGCTAGAGATCCTTTCCTCCAAGTATTCAATTAGTCAACACTTGGTTTAGAGAACCCAAGCTTAGGACATATTTTTCCTTGAGATTCCATGTCTTCAGCACAACAAAAAGCCTTCCCCAGGATGACCCAAGATACTTCACGTTGTTTTCAAATCACAAGATTCTCCAGGTTCCTTATAGCAGAGTCAGTCCTGCTGTTCAGAGCTTGATTTAGGGAAAGAACTAATATTTGTGGGCCTTACAGATGTATTAGGTGGGAAGGTACCTGTTATGCTGAGTCAGTAAAAATGTGTAATCTTTATTACTCTTATTTACAGCCTGCTTATATTAATAACCTAGAGTTTAGATTTGTTGTGATTTAGATGTCGACATTACTCCAGTGTTCCAATAGAGTGGTTAAAACTATGTTTTTACCTATGTTACCTTTTTCGTCTTTAGCCCTGGAGTATCCCATGTATTTGAGTAGCTTCATGTCATACACAAAGAATTCACTAAATGTGTCTTTGAGTAATCCCTGTGGTTCTTCTGATCTTTACAAATATATCTAGAAAGAGGTGACCATGGAAAAGAGTAAAAAGCCACAGTATTTAGTGTGAGGATGAAAACACACAGCCAGTCTAAGTGTGGGCTGGAAGCTGGGCTGTAGGGTCTAAGCATGAGCATTTCAGCTGGAGGAACCTGGCATGATGTATCAGACATATTGTGTAGTGACCACTCTTCACTGTTTACTATATGTCCAAATTTGCCTATGGATTATACACTAAAATTCCTATATGGATATAAGCCAAAACTTCCATACCATGTGCTTTGGATAGCTGAAGGCTCCTGAAATGGACACTGAGAGTTGTCTCAGTGTTCAGTGCTAGGATGATGTTTCCTTCAGTAACCTTTTTTGACTTATTTCTTCCAAATCCAGTAATTTGAATTTGTTCAGCTGTTGCTCCCTCAGGTGCAGGATTGGCAGCCTCACAGGAACTGTACCTGAAATATTGTGAGCCAGAAGTGGTTCAGAAGCTGTGCGCTGGCCACCATGGGCTCAGTATGGAGCAGATGAGAACAAATCAGCTGGTTTCTGAAATTATTTACCCGTCATGCTGCCTCATTTTTGTGCTTGTAACAGATTTTGAATATACTTCTCCATGGCATGATTTCCTCTCTGTAAAATAGCAGTATCAGCACTTTGCTGTATTATGAGGCATTTGGAGTATAAATTAGAGGGAAACAGTTGCTAAGGCATGCACTTCCATTTTATTCTGAGAACAGGTCTGCTGCTCAGGCAGAAGTAGATAAAGATAATATGCCAATACTTTTAGCACTAGAAGAATAGAAAATTAGAACAGAAGAGATGAGAAGTGGTTTTGATAAAAATGAAGCAAGGGCAGCAGCAAGAAACAAGAAGATTTAATGTACTAAATTGTTTAATTTCTCTGTAAAATTATCTGGAACTTCAAGTTGCTGGTACCCCCTTAGTAGCAGGAAATGAAATTGTGCTTACATAGTAGAAATAGTGAAAAACGCTTGCTACTATTATTTTTGAATTAGTTTTAAAGAAAGTGCTGCAATAAAGCTAGCAAATGTTATACTTAGTAACTAAATGAACATTATTTTGAATTTGAAAAACTTCTAATAACTTGGGCAAGAATATCATGAGCAGTTGCATCTTCTTCCTCCAGAGAATTATCTTCCATAAAATCCTCACCAAGAGACAGGAAATCTTGCTAGCAATTCTCTTACTAGCACTGCACTGCTATTACTTCATTCAGAGTGAATGTCTCTTCTCTGGGAAGAGCAAAATATGTTTCAATTTACATTTACTCATAGCCCGTTCTTCTTGCCGTGGCATCGAAAGTACTGGTGTCATCAGCGAGCTGAGGTGTTCACTGTGATACAATCTGGAGCTGCTCTCAGAACTTTCCAGAGAACTGAATATTCTTCTTACAGAAATTGTCTGGTCTTAGACTTCAGCACAGAGGGTGCTTGTGCTGTAAAACCTGAGCCCTACGCTTGGAAACGCTCTTGGATTTCTTTCTTGAGTGTAATTAAATGGGAATGGCTTCTTCAGTGTTCACTCATTGAATCTGAGTACCCATCATTCAAGAGCAACTAGGGAGTTCAGTAATCAGAATGTATATGTTAAGGGGTTTTTCCATTTTACAAAAAAATAAAGACAATTTATGAAAAGTAAAAAATAGAGAATTTTTTTTTTTAACTGAAGTTAAGAAACTTTCCTCTTGTCACAGCAAGCCAGTAGCACCGCCAGGAATTGAACTTGGACATACCTGCAGGACAGACTTCTTAAACAAATTTGTCTGCTGTACTGTTGAAGCTGGCTGTCAGCAACTGCCCATGCACTGTCATTTCTACTTTAAAAAGATAGGAGTGGCACATGAGACAGGAGACTTAGTAACAAAACAGTCAGTGCAATCTTCCAGCAGCTCAGCTTTTCTATTTCTTAGCCTTTTAGTTGAGTCTCCTAGAGGGCTTATAAGGTCAGGCAGTCTGTTTTAACTCTTTCTCAAAATACAGTTGGACAGATTTTTCTCAAACTTTTCTAAAGAAAAACAAGAAAAAGTAAACTGAAAACTTCCATGTCTAAGATAATGAATTATTTAAAATACTGATTTTTTTAAAAAAAATTAAATAAATGGAGACTATATCATTACTTTTCCCATTTCCTCATGAAGCTTACTTGAAACAGCAGCTAAAACACTCTCAATAAAAAGAAGTATTACATCTTTTAAATAATGAGATTTGCTTTCCAATATGTGCTTCTGTTTTTTGCTTTCTTCTAGCTGTTAGCTGTGGCCAATTAAAAACATAAGTCAGTTTGGTTTTTATTCCTTTTAATTAGCATTTTCATGTTCACTATATGCACTGGACATTCAAAGCAGTTTGGGGAATATTTTTAAAAATATTTGTAATTTCTCGATTGGTACTGCTTTTGACAAAATCCTTGGGATTTTTGAGATGCTGGCAAATGGAAATAAAGGCAGTAAGGACCACCAAGAAAATCAGACAGAGCACGGATGAAATGTCCCATATCCCTTTCCCACGATTGCAGAAAACAAGATGCAACAAAGAAGGGGTAGGATGTCAGGGACGTGGCCTAGAATCCATGAAAATTTATGGCAAATCAGTTGGACAACTGAGGAGACTTTTAGTGTGAGAAAAGGACTAAAATAACTGAAATCAGCAGAGAAGTATCCAGATACTATGGCTAAGTAGAAGAACAGCAAGTAGGTCATGGATATAGGCAACACAGAATTAAGGATACAAAGATTGTATCAATGTGATGAACTACCTGAAGGAAATTAAGTGCCTCAATGTTTCCCTTGGTTGTTTTTTTTTTTTCTTTTAATAGAAATTTGCAGAAAAATATAAAATTGAATAGAAGAGAAATCCAGCTTTTTTTAATTACAAGTGAAATAATGGTGAAGTCTACTACTCCTCCTGGATGAGATCCAGGAAAGGCAAAGCTGTTGTGTAGGATTCTGAATGTTATTATCCTGGTTTTAATTAAGTATATGTACATCTTGTAAGATCCTAAAATTATTAGGAAGGCATTTTGTAGCATTAGTTACATTTTGGCTGTTATTGACTACTTTCAGAATTACTGAAAAATCTATGTCTTCCAACTAGTTGCCCTGTACCAAATAGATTTATTTTTTTCCTTCAAGAGAAATAATCAAGTGTCTCAATTTTTTGTACACTTGTGTATTTGTCATATAAATAATAAGTCCAATGCAAGGTACATATAATTCTTCATGCCATTATATTATTTCTTGTTTCACTGTCTGCTACCTCCTGTGCTATAAAAGTGGAGACTCTTTGTAATGCATTTTGGATTATTTTTTTTTTCAAGTTGAGCGATTAAAAGATACTACGTAAGGAAGAAGCAATTTATGTGATATGGCTACATTCTTAAGCTGTAGCAATGATAAATTAGTAACATTGCTTTAGGAGTTTGCAGTCGTTTTGCCTTTGATATGATTTGAAGAACTGTGTTGCTTAAACTTGTTTTATTCTTCACATACCATAGAAATCAAATAGTATGGTTCTGTACAGATTCTTGACTGATTTGTTCCTTAGACTGGTTTACTGGAATGTATTAATGTATAGATATCTAATGTAATTTATTTCTGTGGCAGTGCTGTATGTTTGATTTATATTTACAAAGCTAAAATCTTATAATAAATAATAGAACCAAACTACTTGCATAGCTTTTTGATCTTTTTTTTTTTTTTTTTCTTATCTGCATAAACATTACTGCAAGCACTCAGGCTGATATCTATGGTAAATGGATGTTTGACATTTTGTATTTCTGTGCCATCCTATCCGTGTGTTTATCAGCCCATAGTCCAACATCTCTTGCAGAACATGCTTGTTCATAAAAGCTACTGACCATTGTCAGGATTAAGACTGGAGGGCCATAGGCAGGAGTGAGATGTGAAACTTCCAACATGTGTCTTTAAGACATCTATCTACCTGATTTACTGCTCTACTGAAAAGGGTGTTTATTCATCTTGGTTATTTTGAGATGAGTTTCTTGATTATTAGAAGACTGACTGTAACTGGAGCAGAGGATTGAACTGAAACTCTACTTCTTTTAGAATCAAATTATTTAGAATTCATGTCAGAACTTCTGATTTATGTATTTTTCGCATATGCAGTCTTTTAAAGTAATTTCTGTAATCCCTGGGATAAAGCTCTGGTGCAGGATTATTTCTGATTCATGACGGTAGAGGAAGGGAAGGGAGATGGATCTTGGAGATTTGTCTTTGCTATTTACAGATCTTGTGCAAGCCCTTTAACCTTTCAAAGACTCGACTCCCCTTGCTTTAGATTGTGGGCAGGATTTTGAAGTTCTTTGGAAGATCTAACAAAAAACCTTCAACTTCTTTAGGATACTAGGCATTACACTAGACAAAAAGAATTACTCACTTACCCAGTCTTGGTATCTTTTTTTTGAAAGGCTATCTATAAGCTTTGGAAATTAAATATTTTTCTGGAATTTGGATAATACTTAATACCCTAGAGCTCTGTACCCTATGGCAAGTCCAGTACTGATCATATTGAACAAATAGTTCCATTTATGGTTTGAACTGTGGGATTTTGCAGTGGAATTGGCTTGTGGACATGACCTGGTGGAAGACAGTGTTTTCTCTTGGAATTAGTCTGAGTCATCCCATAGAGTTTTTTCTTTTGCCAGTTCCTGCCTGTGTGCTGTTCCCAATACCATCCCATCATCATGCTGTTTTCTGAGGACACTGGTGCCATGCTGTCTCCAATGGCAGCAATTTTGCACTCCTGCTCTTATGGGAGCCTGCCCATCTCGGCCCTGAGTTTGTGAGGCCTCTTTGCCAGGCACCTGTGAACAAGAGACTTTCTTTTCTTGTTTTTCACTGTGCTCTTCTGTGTCGTTGGTGATGGGCATCTCTCAACCATCTTTCCCCTCTCTCTGGTCTGGACATGCCAGCTTCTGCCCAGCTGTCATTCAAACCCTTTGTGTGTCATTTCCACTGCTTTCCTACTGTGCCATTGTGAGAATTGTCCCCCTCTGCATTTAAAATGTTATGAATGAAGTCCATTTACATTTTTGCCTTTAACAGTGTATTTGAAGTATTGAGGAGTTCATAAGCTCTTTAACTAATCCAGAGCTTTGTGTTAGTAATTAAAAAATGAGTGGTGCCAGTTTTCATCAGAGCTGAAGGTCACTGGAGGCATAATGTATTAAGAAAATGTAGCACATAATTCCCTTCTCCATATTCCTTTGTCAAAATTGAAATAGGTATGGTTTTTACAAATACCTCTTTTTCAGAAGAATTTTGCTTACTATACTCAGAATAAAATTTGAAACAAATAGAACAAAGCACTGCAATTATAATTCTTCCTTCCTTAGAAGTAAGAAAAAATTAAATCTCAGGTACAAACCACAAATCACTCACAGTGATAAATGTTTATTCACTGGAGGTTTTTATAATATACAGGAGAGTTAGTTTCTCCAGTGTAGTATGATCCCTAAGCTTTTACAATGTCTACGTGCCTCACTTATCCAAATGTGTTTCTAACCTTAGGGAGTGTGCAGCTATCTAGGATTTGTGGGTTTCACCCATGTAAGAATAAATACTTAATTATTTGTGCAAGTGGCAGCACTCCAGCAGGGCAGCTGAGCGCTCCCAGCCTGGGTTGTCCATCAGCCACTCCAGCACTGGTGGGGAACAGCTCCTTGCTATGGAGTGTTCTCCTAATCTCACGTAAACCATGGTGTAGTCAAGAGTCCTGTGAATCACATCTTTATAGCCCAAATACTGAAAGATCCAGTTTTAACTTGCGTAAATGACTGCAAATACAACACCAGAGACGTCACAAATATTTGTTTTGAGTTGTACATCTGGTGGTTATCCTGCAGCGGTCCGTAATGATTGCACAGAGCCTGCGTGCACATCCACAATTCTTGTGTTGGGCTTTGGCAATAGAAAAATTCAGTGATTAAAATTTAAATTACTTGGATCTATTTTTTTTTTTATAAAAATATCTCAGCATATTTAGCTGCCCTTTTACACACCTACATCCCTGAAATGTGGTCTCAACTCTCAATCTCCCAGCATCCACCTCAAATAGGGGATAACTATGACCTTTCTGACCCTAGCCTTTCAATGGGTCTTTAAAATACCCTCTGTCCTTACTTTCTTGTTCTAAAACATTAGCTTGTTCACTGCCATTCTATCATGTTTTTTAATATAAGACCAATAATGTTTGTCCAAATTCACCGCCTTTAAAGAAACAGTATCCTGGTGATGTGTTCAGCTCAGCTTTGCTTATTCAGAATATTTGTGTGCAAACATGGCAGATTCTGTTTTTCAATGTTGTTTTTAGTCTGCAGCACTTCAAAGAGTCCCTCGTATCATTTCATGTATCACTTAGTCATAAAAACTCTTTGAATATATATTGTGGGAGCCTCAGGAAAGTGTTAATTGTATTCTGCTGCAGTGGTAGCCAGAAAGTCAGGATCTAAAATGAATATATTTCTCAATAATTTGAATTTTGTATCAAGGTTGATTTTTCATGGTTACTACTCAAAGTGTCATGACAATTTATGGCTAGTATATTACATATTTTTCCTGTAAAAAACAAGAAAGGCTGTTCCCTTCTCCTCATAGATACATGCACGCTATCAAAACATTTCTACATTAGAAAGAATTAACTGCTTTGGTATATTCTTGGACTCATGTCAAATGTGTGCAGAAACTCTATAAAACTGAGAAAAAAAACTTTCTTTGGAAAGGAATCAACTAGACAGTTTTAGGTGATCTTCATTAACTTCTATTGATAATATATACATCTGAAAGCATTTTGAAAGAATATTTAAGTATTTTAATTTTTAAGGAAGATGCAGTGTATTAGCTGCATTCCAATACATTTTTATTCCTCATTGGAGAACAGTCAAATATAATTAGCTTTTGATTAATCAGTTTTTGGAGTCTTTTCCAGTGATATGTGTAGAGAGGATTAAGAGAGAGAGAGTGAGACCAAAGCATTAGGAATTTTTTTCTGGTTGTTTTTAAGAAGGAATCCTTGCTTTCAGTCAATTACAATATTATTTCCTTGTAAAAAACTGTTGAGCAAACTAAAAAAAATAAAGTCACCTATAGCAGGGTCTGTGTGTCCTCGAACTTGAGAGAGGTGTGCAATCAGTGAAATCCTATTTTGGTCACACATCTTCTTTTCTAGCTCCTCCTTTCCTTGTTACATGGTAAGGCAGAGTTGTCTTTTTCTTTTCTCACTAGAAATGTTGAAGCTCCTTTTCTTCATCTTTTCCTCTGTTAGATGAGCAGCAATAAAGGAGAGGAATAACATCTCACATCCTCTGCTACCATTTTTTACTGGGGAATAGCTTTGTTTTTGTTGTACTCATTTTTCATGGGTATTAACTTGCTCCATAGTGTTCTCTAGTTTGACCTTTGTTTTATGTTTTGTTTTGGATATTGTCAGAGTGATGATACAATTTAAATGCAGTTTGGTAACACAACTTCAATTGAATATTTGAGTCATTCTATGTGCCTCTGTAAATAACTTGATCTGGATTTTGGAAAGATTGTCCCATGTATGATTTCATAATTTAAAAAAAAATAAATTAATACATTGTTCTATTGAACAGATCTCAGATCACAGTTCATTTGCTTTGACTTTAGGGAACCAAAGTGCAACCACACCCTGAATTCCTGCTGTTGAAAGGCTTCTTCCAAGACTCCTGTTATTTCAAAAGTAGTATGTGACATAGTTCCAACTCTGGGAGTCACAGGCTAACCTTCTGTTAGGAATCTGCTTTCAAGTCATGATTACTTTTTTCTTGCCTGACCACAGTAGTCCTGGTTTAGCACTGGACTGTATCAGATCAGACAAGTCTATGTGAGTATTGTTAGGCAGCCCTGAAATAATATCTTCATTACTTGATGCCTTCAAAGTTTCTTGCCTGGATTATTGGGGTTTTTCTCACTTCAAATTTATTGGAGAGGCTGAAGAATAAAGGGTTGAGAATGGCTAAGACTATAAGATGAGAATAGTTACTTAATAATTCAGGGTACAGATGGCATCTGTCCACCACTCTCCTCATTCTTCTGGTACCCCTGGGTGTTGGTGTCCCAGTGTGGAGCTATTCAGCAGGACTGTTTGCTGGGTGTCTTTGCTTAACAGAAAGAACTTCTGCTTAACTAAGCCATTTTTGCTAGAATGCTTGCATCCATGGCTGTGTGTGGGAAGGAACAAGCTTGCCATTTTCATTATACTTCCAAAGTGGCAAACGTTTCTGAGACAGATCAATTTTTATTAAAGTTTTCCAGGAGTCATACTCTGCTTGTATCAAGGAAATACCACTCACTAAATGACACAGCGCAGTCATGCAAAAACTGTGTACATGAGTTCTAAAACCCATAAAGGTGGAAACAAAGAACAATTTGTCATTTGAGACATCAGCCAAGACTGATTTCTTCCAAATGCCCATTGGGCTTTGTTTTGAGATGTAACTGATTGTATGAGTGAGCCTTAGCCCTTGTCTATAACTCATCACATGTGACAAGTGGAAGAGGAAGGGAGTGTACTTTACGTGAGGTTTGCCCATGGATCTAGCCAAAACCTGGATACCCAGCCAAGATGGTTAGAAAAGGCAATATTTGAAGTGGGTCATAAACCTTGAAAAAGCAGCCATAAATCATAATTAAGGGGTTTTGTTTCCTCTGTGATGTAACTCTTCAGAGAATGGAAACTGAAATTGTTCACCAATTTTTTTGTGTTTAGAGAAGTGTTTAGGAAACCTGAACCAGGGTTTATTAAGCATCTCTGTGGGAGACAAAAAGGGAATTGTTGGTCTCTAAGCAGCAAGTGGCATTGACAGGCTGACTGGTGTGGTCAGAAGGGGTATTTAATTTCAAAGGATAAACTATCAGACTTTTTTTTTTTTTATCTGAAGTCAAGCTTATCTGGTTTATGCCTTATCTAATTTAATGTATGAGAACTGTGAATTCAGCTATGTTAAGCAAACAATTTATTTTGTTTTAATTCCATTTTCTCTTTGTTTTAATAAATTTTGCTTTTGTTAGGATTACTGTTGTGTGGATAATTTAATACAGATGTCTTCAAAGAGTAAAGAAAAATCCATAACTCTTAAAGAGAATAGCTGAAGGGGAAAAAACCATCTCTGGAACTCCTTTTCATTCCTCTGTGGTCCTGCCAGAGGGGTTTGGATTAAAGGTTTATATCAGGAAGTCGTCTTGCTGCAGTTGGTAACGATAAGATAGAGACCAAAAAGTACGGAAGAGGTAAAGAGTTAATGTTTTCAGTCTATAACATTAAAATTTTAAAATTTTCAAAGTTCTATAAAGTGTAGAAGTATAAATAATATAGAGAGGTGTAACAGGTCCTGTCTATGAGATGACAGGGAGTGGGATGGGCATGTTTGTTTTGGAAATGAAGTAGTACAAAAAATTAGTTTTGAGATATCTAGTAATATGAAATAAGAAGGGAAATGATCAGCTTGTGTTGTTTTCTCCTTCTTTCCCAGCTTTGTAAAACAGGATCAAGAAATCAGATATTTACAAGTAACTTGTAATTTTATAAGGTATAAATAATATTTTGGACAGTGGGCATTTACCCTGTGGAATGCACTGTGGAGGTCATATAGTTAAATATAGGGGTTCCATTTTCAAAAAGGTCTTGATGATATAAAGACTAATAACCGTGGCAGCAAAGCATTCTTAGAGAAGGGTAATCAAATGTCATGATTTAAGACATAAGCGCATTACCTGTAACATCGGGAAGACCTTGTCTCTCTGTCACCTGCAAAACTTTCTGCAATTAGTAAGGTTCATTGTGGCTATTTGTAGTGCCTAATTTCTCTGAAGCATTGCTCTGAGCAAGTGTTAGGGACAGAATACAGTCTTCTGTATGTCATCATACCATATCAAATGCTTGCACAGAACAGTGCCATGCTCCTGTGCTGCTGTGTTGAATGACACCAGCATGGTCTGAAACAAAAGAACCTGGTGATGTGATGATGCTGCGAGCTGGAAAAGCACAAAATTGCCTGATCCGACATCAAATAGAAGTTAACTTGAATGGGTTTACACATTACTTTGAGAATTAACTCACCCTTTTTGTAAATCAGTTAAAATTCATGCAAAACTCCCCCTGCATTTTTAAGCAGTATGAGGTAACTGAATGCATGAAGTAGGCAATTTCTCTTGACATAAAAATGGAGGAGTATTTTGTGTCTGATTTTTGCCTTAGCTTTATATTTCTGAGGTTTGTTCGAAATAGCAACTGCTGAAGTTAAAATATTTTAGTTACAGAGTTAAATCCTATGTGAAATCCTCCTTTGTGAGTAAAAGCTGTAAGAAAGAATTTAGATACAGTTTCTTTTTATTTAGCAAATTAGGAAACATGTTAGTAACATGTTTTAGCAGCTAGAAGAATATGGTATTAACCCTTAATAAATCAAAGAAAGAGTTAAAGACAGCTTCTGGAGGCTGGAGGCTTCGATTACAGTGTCAAATGAATCCTAAATGTTTTGAACTGCTTTTCCAGCACCTTCTCTGTGGAGAAGTCCTCTAAAGGGCTGGGGCATGGCGTGAAAGCACAGTGAGCCACTTGCTGACCCATGGGATGAAGTTCCACATACAGCTCCTCTGAGAAGGGGGGTTGTACCTGTGATTTTAACTTTTTTTCTTTATTTTTTTTAAATTATTTGTTTTACATTCCATTTTATAACTTCCCATGGAGCACATAAAATTCAGAGTCAAATCGAAGGAACCTTTGTGAATGAAGGAAGGTGTTTATTTTATTGAAGACAGGCATCAGTATAGAGAGTTTTGACTACTTACATTTTTGCAGCTTCTTTTTATTGTACTTGTTACTGTTTGGAGGTAACTGGAGGCAATGCATGTAGAAATCAATCTCAGAATAACCAAATAAATTTGATTAGCTGAGTGCTAGTAAAGACAGGAAGGTGATATGATTGTTCCAGTAGTTGTATGATATAGAACACAAAGACCACAGCATTAGAAAAAGGAATGAAAAAATTGTACTTTTAATGAATGTACTACTGATCTGAAATAAACAGCCTTGTGACCTATGAGTCAAGGTGAGGGAAAGTTAGCCCCTTGAAATAACTAAGGATATTAATTTTCTTTCCTAGCTCAGTTTCTACTTGACCAGGGTATTGTCATAAAATACTGAAGAAAATTCTAATTTTGCAGTTTCATTTTGTCTGGCTAGATAGTCATATTTATAATAATTACACTTCTTATAAGAAAAATTAAGAGTTTCTTACACTGCATGTTTTCTTAATGTAACACTCAATCTGACAAGAAGAAAAATAATTCAAAATGTACATTATTCCCCATTGAAAATTAGAATGTATATCAGACATTGTCATTAATCAGTCCTTTTATTAGAATTGAAGTGATATTACTGGACTTATAAATGAAAGTTCCCTGGATTCGTTTGGGGGTTTTTAGGAAAAATTATGGTTACTTAAGCCTTTCTCAATGAAAAATACAGCTCCTTTTTTTTTTTTTCTTTAGGCAAGTGGAGAAAATAAGGTATTTTCAGTTATTCAAAGATGTCCATGTAGAAACTGAAATCAGAATAATGACATTTTTCATCCAAAAAAGGCGAAGTACTAGAAAAATCAATAGTGTGGTGGCTAAAGCCCTCAGCTGAGATGTAAGAAATTCAGCTGTAAGTACTACTTTAAACTAAGTGTAGACACGGGTTAAAACAGACAGCCTGAGTGGAGTACATGTGATTTAAATCCAGCTACAGGAACTCCTCATCCTAATCTCACTTTATCTTCCCTGGAGAGAAATGGTTAATTTTAGGGCTTAATTCATCTGACCTATTTGCAATGTCTGCTTCACAACAAGATGAATTGTGGCCTTGAGTAGATCATGTCAAGTGTGAAAGGAGCGTGGAGTGATTAGCTCAGAAATAGATGTCTGCATTCAATCCGTTTTTCCAGTCTCTCATGTTGGAGGTTACATTAACAAAATAACAGACTCACAGTAGGACACTGGCTGTCGAGTGGAGCTTCAGCAGTGTTCACCTACAGTGCCAGATGCTGCAGATGAGGTGAAGGAATCTACGATACGTTCCCATATAAATACTGCTGTATTTCCACACACCGTGTTGGGACCCGAAAAATAACCTTTTTTGAAGGAGGGAGCTTTATGAAAAAACTGTGCAGCTCAATGTTCATTTCTGCTCTAGTGTGAGCAACTGCTTCACTGAGGGGATTGTAAAACACTTGGACAAGAAGGAGGGTGCACACAAGCATTCAGCAGCCTTGCCAAAAGTAGAATAAACATTTCTTGATTTGGGGAGATGAAGTTTCGTATGTCCTCTGAGTGACCACGCTATGGAAAGAATATGAGTTTGTTTGTCAGTGTTATTTCCTGTTCTCAAGTTGCTTAATATGCTCTCATTTTTGCAACACAGCACACAGGCAAAAGAATTCTTGCTCTAGTGGCTGTACTCTTCTTTTACATCAGAAATCTGCTCTCTTCAGAAAGCTAAAATGCCAACAAACATGCAGGGGCTGAAAGTGCCTAACTAAACATTTCATCAGGTTAAGGGAAAAAAGGGGTTTTGTCTGTAAGGAAGGTTTGCATATTTCCTGGCTCAAGCTAGCTGAACACACTGCTGTGCAAAAGGGGATTTTAATAAAGCTTATACTTTTTTTTCCTTTAAAAACCAGATTTTCAGCCTTCCCAGCACATTTTAGGGGTAAAGAGCTGCTTTCTTCTCTGAACAGGTTAGGTAACTTTTGTTGGCCACATTTTTTTCCCAAGTAATTATACTTTAGAGGCCCTGTGCTACAACTTCTGGCTGGAATTGCTTTTATAGCGAAACTGGAAGCACTGCTGAATGGGGTTCCTTGGTGCTTTCCCTTCTCTGTTCTCTCTTTAAAAGCTTTTGTTAAATGCTGCCTGTTTGTCTGTTACCACAGACAAATGTTATATATTGTCATGTGTTGGACTTTTTGCCCAAAACTGAGTTTGGTTTACTGTGTAGAAAGTGCTAGTAATGAAATACTGCAGTTGTTTAAATGTATGAAATGGCTGAATGACTATTTGCAATGCGATTATTAAGTATATTCCAACCAGGTAACACAAAGAAGAGGAAGAGAAATGGAAGTGCAAATGAAACTGCCTCTTTTTTTTTTTTTTTTTTCCTTGTCATCCTCTTCTGGTATTATGTAGATCCCCAGCCAGATGGCTACTGGCTATAAGCTGTGTGTGGATTCGCAGGATTTTAACTCCTCTGTTGGTTTCCCATCTGTCATAAACTCAGAAGCTGCAATCCAGAGACTGACATGAATGTCAGTGTCTTCTTTAGCACACTGAAAACAGTTGCACTCAAAGGCTGCAGAAAGAGCCTAAATGAAGACAGGACAGTGTCTGTTTAAAAACCGTGCTGCTAGACTGGGGAGTAACATTTCTTGTAGTTGGTTTAAACTAGTGCTTCAAATTAGCTTGACCACTGTGGTGGCAGCAGCATCTGACAAACACTGTCTAAAGAGTATCCTCAAAAAGACACTCTCACTGGAGCTCACTGAAGATTGTAAACCCACAATTGGTTTTGGTAGGAGATCTCATGTCTAAAAATAAAATAACAGGCTATCTTCAACAGAAAAAAAGTGGTAAAAGTTGGAATCTCTCGACCCTTGGAGAGCATGTGTGAAGCATCTTAATACTTTGGTCTTTCTTAAAATGAACAATGCAGCATTCCATAAGTTTTCCTTCAGTATGTCATCACTTGGACAAACACATTCTGTTTCTATTAATGTGGGTGCAAACAGTGAAAAAGGTCTAAGATTTCGTGGTATAAGGTTAGAACAAGGTGATGGTCACTTTGTGGTCACCCACTGGGGCCTCAGCGTCACTGAAATGAAGAAACTGCTCCTCAGCATAAAAGAAGCTCTCATAGTCTTGTTTTGTCCTGTCATATTCAAAAGAGCAAAATGAAAAATTAAATTAAAACTTTATGAAAGAGGCATGAACAAGTGAAATAGAAATAGGGGCTGAGCACACTGTATAAACCATTTTGGAATGAATTTTATGTAAATGTAAATGCATGTAAATGTAAATATACATGTCAATGCATCAAAAAGAAACATGTATATAAGCCTGTAAGGAAATCACTACTACTATGAAGTCTTCCCTGGTTTAGACTTGGTGTTCTTCATTAATAGATTTATGTGAGAATAAAAGTTACACCCCTTTGAGAAAATAACCACTTTCCTAAGGAGTAGCTGTCTGAAATCAAGCAATCTGTTAATCCAGCTTCAAAAACCCTGTCAGGAACAAATTAACCTCTCCGTTTCCACTTTGTGTTCAGTTCTGTAGGAAAGGGAGCAGCTTAAGAGGATGATGAAGTGTTAGACTGTATTTCAGATGGTTTCTAGTGCTTGGTGAATTAGGCTGGAGTTAAATGTCTTATTCAGCATCAGGCATCACAACTGGACTCATGCTAGGCAGGTGCCTCAGCAGCACAGTGGACTCCATGTCTTCTGCCTAGGTTGAAAGAACATCACATGATGAAATAAGATATTGATTGGAAAGACTGCCAGAATTCTAGCATTTTATCTCCTGTATTTCCTGCAGAATATTGTATTGTAAATCCAAGCTTCAAGTCAACAGCCTTGCCTTTTGTTATAATATCATAATGTTGTGATACTCTTGCAGTTCATTTTCTTTGTGTTAGGCAGAAAAGATTTTTGCTGAAATCACAACAGGAGGCTGTATGTCGTGGATGACATTTTCTGAAATGTAGGGTAAGTTGATGGTAGGATTAGTTAATTTTTCTGGACTTTCACTTCTGCTGGTAGTCACAGAGCTGGCATGCTATTCAGTTATGTCCTGTACTTCCGTGATTTTCCCCCATGCTGTAGGAATAAGTCTTGTGTGAGAGCTCTGGATCATTCATCTACATTCAGACTAAAGGAGTAAAACAAAAACCCAGCCAAATGTTGGTGATAGGAAAACTGAAAGAACCTGAAAAACGAAGTCCTACTTCTGAGGACAAAATTATTAATCCAATGTTTCTGTGTCCAAAGCAAATGGGTGTGAACAGAACAGTATGGATCTCTTGCCTTTACTAACCTCAGTCCTAGATAATGATAGAACAGGAAGAGTTCTTGACTGTTCAGAAAGTAATGTCCTCCCTTAAGGGGCTTTATAATCTACTCTATGTCTTCAACATCATCATCTTCAGCACTTGAAGAAATAGATTTCAAAAGCAGCTGCCAGAGGACAGGAAGAACATCATGTTGCAAGTGAGGAGCACTGTAGTCTCAGAGCTGCAGAGGTCTCTTTTGTCCCTCAGGCCTATATCCCCAGCCATGGACATGAGTATGAATATAATAACAAGCCACTGTTAAGAGTAATAATTTTACAACAGAAATATACATAATAATAATATTTTATATCTATATAATATGTAATATTATATTATATATCTGTTATTACATATAATATAATACTACAGAACAGACATAAAATGCAGGAATCTGGCTGATGTGAAATAGATTTTCAGAAAAAAAAATTAATTAATTCTCTTTACCTGCAACTGGTCCTGGAGAAACCTTGAGAAGAATTCTCTACATTAAAAAATAAAGACATGTTGTAAGTTGCCTTCAGGTAAGAGAAGATCAGAAATAAGGGTTGGAAGCATGCAAAAGTTATAGCTAATAGAAAATGTATCAAAAGAAATCACACTAGAGTTCACACCAAGATCTTTGAAACAGCTCAGCAAATTGGAGACTGCAGTCCCAGATTGCATGGATAGTGTTGGGAAAGACTCTGTGCCAGAAAAACCCATTTGCCAACCTCCCCCAAACCATCAGCCACACCATGAGCTGGTTAGAAAACTAAATTATATATTTCCTCTGTCTCCTTTAAACAACTTACCAACCTGCAGTGGTAGGGTGAGGTTTTCTTGATGTCAGCTGTTACCAGGTTTGCTGAGAAACTGATGCTATCTGAAGTAATGGCAACATATTTCTATCGTCTTGATCTGATCTTTGGAAGATCTTTATTTCTTTGAGAATGTTTTGGCTTCTAAAGTTTCTCTTTATAAAATTTGTGGGTTTGAAACTTTCTTTTTATAATTTTTTCCATATATTTGTCAACTTTTGCAGCAAAGATAACAAGAAATGGATCATGATTATACTCAACTGTTTTCCACTTTAGGATTTGTTTCATTATGAATACAGGGGTTTTGACTGTACATTGTTTTTTATAAAAAATGGCGTTCTCACATGTCTGCAAATTGTTCTCTAGGCAAGCTTCATCCTCGTACAGACACGAACATTTTGGGGGAAGAGCTGAGGGCAATCTAAAGTAAAAAAGTGCAAACATAATAACTTGTCTGCTTTTGAGGTATAAAAAAAAATATTTGAAATGTCAATGGGAAAAAGGAATCAAAATAGACCTTAGAAGGATTAGGATTAAGGCTTCACTAAGGAGTGATGATAGACTTGGTTTGGGGCAGGATGAGAGGAGATCTCTATAGGAATGCATGTAATTAGTGAGTTTGGGTACTGCCTATGAAGGAGAGACCATATGCTCCAAATACACTTCAGAGTGTACTTTTAAGCCAGATGTCTGTGCCCAGCATAGGAAAGACATTCTCAAAAAAACCTAGAGAAGAAAACTCAGTGAGGTGGGGTGCATATACTATTCTTTCTCTTGCTCTTGTCTTGATGAACTGTCCCACAGCTGGGGGAGCATTCAATGAAACTTTCAGGTCCATTATTTCTGATATTTGTCTTGAATTAGTTAAACAGGATCTAATGCTCAGATGTTACAATTGCGTCCTCTCCCTGCCTCAAAATTTCTTTTCATTAATGCTGTAGAAGTCTCAAAGCTTTGGCAGTGTTTGTCTTTGGCTCATCTTACCTGCATTACAGATCAATGTGTTTTAACTCTGTAAGTTCTGAGCATATTTCTGAAGGTTTCCAAGGCTAAGCCCAAGTGTACTGGCTTTGAAGAAACTTCATTTGGAAATCTTAGTTGGTTCAGAATTTTACTTGTTTTCTTTATATAGTACCAGCTTTCCTGGCGATGACAAGAGAAAGTCTCCTCTGAGCTTATGTTGCTTGTGGCTTGACTGCTGGAGGAAAGTGCTCATGCCTACATAACACCCTGACTTTAAAATACTTCAATATCTGAGCAGTTTTAGAAGATGTGTAGTTGTGCTTTTATTTATAGAGAGGGAGAGGCCAAAAAGAAGAGCTTTGAAAGAGACAAGTCCAGGCAGACTTTGTTTTTATTAAAGAGCAACAAAAATTGATTCAGCTGCCTTTTGTCAATAGAAATGCAGCCTGGTTAGAGGAATACTTGTTACAAACATCTAAGGTTTATGTTCTGTTGCTAACACAAGAATCACAATTTGTACTTTTAAGATAGTGTCAGTTGTGTGTAGTTCAGAGAAAGAGAAGAAAGAACAGCAATTTGAACTCTCACATTACACTTCAAAAAGTCAGTGTTAGCTCCTTATTTTAACGTATAGCTTACATAATCTGCAATGAATTTATCTTTTTTCATGATTTAGTGCTTTTCCATACATTCCTAATTCTTTGACCTGGAAAATGTATCTCTTTTTCTCATTGTTTAGTGAGAAACTGACCTTATGCATTCCTTGCTAATATACCTTGAAAAATCGTTTATTTATGTCATCATACCTTATTTATTATACCTTACTTACTGACAGTGGCATTTATTGCATTAGTTCAGTTGAGGCTTAGAGAACAACCAACCTCCTTAGTTTTCAGAGCAGAAAGAAAGATGATGATCAAAAGCTTGCTTTCAGAGAAGGAGCTACTCTTCTCATTTACATTTCTTAGTGTTTTCTAAGATGTCTTCCACCTCTCACTTTTTATTAGAGAGAGTTGCAGAATCAAAGTGGCATCTATTTATCATCCAAACTGAAATTCCAGCCCTCACCGTCATCCTTCTTTGGCCCTGATTTTTCCCCTTTTATGACCAAGTGAGCACTGGAGCCTGTCAGGATGCATAGCTTCATTAATCATCTCTGCTCACCACAGCCAAGCGAGTGGACAGGAAGCATCTATTTACTAAGGGCTTGTCTACATGGGGAAATAGCCCAGACTGCTCGTTAGGAGTTAACTCCTTCCATGGATTCTCCTCAAGCATCTTTCAATGGTTTAGCTTCAGGCTGCTTTGGAAAGTACTGAATTTGGTAGTGGATGTAGTTAAACCACTGAAATCCTGTATTACCGTGCAGTGTGGGTTCAGAACACGATCCTGTCCCCACGTGTCACTTAATCTTCTGTAACTGACCCTCTTCATGCTCTTAGCCTGTGGCAAATGGAAGGTAAAACGTGTTAGTTCAAGCCTCTTACATCAGTGCTTGTGTGCGTAACTTGCTCGTTTGTCCATGCGCCTGTGCATTCGTACAGGGGAGACCAGAGCATTGTTGATAGCAATTTGGATGCTAACATTATTTTTGATAACTCCGCAAACAAATCTGATGACAGCTCATTGTTTTTCGTGGTAGGGGGCAGGAAGTGTGTGAGCCATCCATTATGTAGTGATATCGAAGTTAGTTGCATTGGATCGTATTTTGTATAGAAATTTCCTTTGACCAAGAATGTGTACCGTGGAGATGAACAGTGCAAAGTTTGTTTAATACTAGTCTAGTATATCATCATCCTGAAAATAAGGGGCTGTGTACTATGAGACCTAAAGTTTATCTTCATGAGAAACTTGCATCACTTTACAAAACCCGTATTTTTAAAGCAATTTATACTAGTGCAAGCTCCATTGTGGAAACCATTCCATGTAACTTAATTTCATTAACTAACAAACCCACACTAAATTGCTGGGGGTTTTTTTAATTGAAATTATGTTCATTTAGAAGTTTGATAAGTGCATTAAAAGTGTGTGCTTTTTCAGTAGTCATGTAGAATAGAATAAAGTGGAATAAAAAAGAAAAGAATATTTCAGTTGTAAGGGTCCTACAGTAATCATCTGGTCAAACTGCATGACCACTTCAGGGCTAACCAAAAGTTAAAGCATGTTAATAAGGGCAAATGTCTCTTAAACACTGACAGGCTTGGGGCATTGATTGCCTCAATAGGAAGCCTCTTCCAGTGTTTGGCCACCCTGTTGGTAAAGAAATATCCCCTAATGTCCAGCCTAACCCTCCCCAGCACTGCTTTGAAACATTCTTTTCACAGAATCATTAAATCCAACTCTTAAATGAATGGCTCACACAAGGATTGAATCCACAACCTTGGCATTATCAGCACCTTTCTCTAACCAACTGATCTAACCTAATTTTCTCAGTAAAACAAAAACTTGTGTAGTTTTTGGTGTTCCTGCTCTTAATTTTGTTACTAGCCATAAAACATACTCTCAATGGGTTTAATACCTATTAAAAGTTGAAATACTAAGGAAAGTGCTGCTTATTTTAAAAGATCATTGAGGAATCTCATATTAAGACAGATTCTTAGCAGAAAAGCAGAAAATATATTGTGTGCATCATCTTACCTAGGCACAGTGCCTGGGGTAAAACATGACTACCATCTCAAAAAAAAAAAAAAAAGTCAACTGAAAGAAGCTGGTGTAGATATGTTGCTAGAAACAGATTTGGCTTATTCCTTTCAGCCCTTTAAGCTGTATTAATTTCTTTGGCAGCTGTCTTCTCTTTTCCAAACTTACATTACTAGATAAAATTTTATTCAGTGATTTCTGCCAGACAGGAACAAAGGATAGTTTCCTTCCAGTCTTGGGGACAACATTAGCTGTTGTCTGTGAAATTGCAGACTGAGATTGGCTGAAGGGACAGCAGAATCCAGGATTACATTTTAGCACTCTACACATATTTGTATTTGGTAAGAAACAAAACCACTTTGTTTAACAGCCTTTGTTTGGAGTATATGACTATTTTCCTGTCTTTATCAGCAGCTGGTGCTGGTGCTCCATATCAAATTTTGTTATACTCTGTTTATACTTTTTTGAAATTCTCTTATGGGATGGCACCTCAACACCTGAGACAAGTTCTTTCTAATGGGGTTAGTTAATTAAACAAGAAAGTCCAGATTTGATTTCAAAAGAAAAATGAAAATAGTTCTACTATTTAAATATTGATGATTCAGAATGTCTGAGTTTAAAATTCAAGTGCTGTATGCCTTAGTCCCAGTGAAGGGCACTTACTTAATCACTTTGAATTGAATACAATACGAATGAAGTAAATGCAATATCAGGGATTAAAGTAGAGTTTACACATATGTGTAGTAAAAGTATTCTTGGGGCCTATAATTCTGTACTGTCCTTGGTTCAGATTTCAACAGTGGCTCACTGCCACCTTGAAATGGCACAAGGTAACAGCAAAAGCTTCCTTGTATTCTGTGTAGAGGAGTTGGAAAATTAAATTGCAGAAAGAAAGAAATGAAACATTACTGTGCTGTATTCATGCAATTATGTTTTCTGTCTGTACTGCACTTTATGGGGCTATGGGGCTATGCAAAACTTCACTCAAAAAACTGTGTGACATCAAGGTTACAGACTTTGCAGCTGGGAAATGCAAAAGATGGGGCTGCATAGGACAGCAGGGATATTGCACTTACACATGGGAAGTATTTAGGATAATTATGTTAATAAACTTCTCTTTTGAATATACTGTGTAGACCTTAATCTAACAATGAAATTAAAAGATTTTCATTAGGAATGACACACATTCAACATCCAGAAATCTTTTGTAGTTTAATAACTTCCAGAATGACAGCATTACAGCCTGAACTAATCTCCTAATACAAAAAAAGCACACTGAAGAATTTAGTAACTTTTATTAATTTATACTCTGATTTTCTGAGTTTAGTTTAATTAATAAAGAAATTTTGTCTATTTTAGCCACAAGCCTTTGTTATGTCTTTCAGCTTCACTAATGTCATTCAATACCTCCCTAAGTTTTTCATTGTGAGGGTATGGAATTCAGTCAGCAGTTGAAAGTTTACTCCAAAACCCTGAAAACCCAGCAGAAAGGCATTTGTTGATTTTAATGCATTGGGATTAAGTTCAGAATAAATATTTAATGATACCAAAATATTTGCTTAGTCTTAAAAATTCGAAAATTACTTTGTTTGCAAAATCTTCATTTCTGATAAGCTTCACTGTCACAAAAGAGAGTTTCCTGATACTATGTGCCCAGCTAATCCTTGGTTATGTCATGAAGACAAGTGGTTGGTAAGCAAAATGTGGGATTACTCCTGCCAAAAGGTTTGTCTTCTTCCTAGTGGCTACCCCCCCACTTTTGTATCAGCTGATATGGAAGGCAAACCTGAAGTTAAACCTCCTGTTATTTTCCCCTCTTGTAAGACCTATACTGCTGCTCACTCTAGATATTTTTCCCTGCACATTTCTTATGTAAAAATAATTATCACTTTCAATGGCAATTATTGTAGGAAGGGAAAACTCAAGAGCTTAGACTTCCACTAAACTGGTGATGAAAGATACGTTTTAACAGCAGTTTAAATTGTAAACTCAATTGTAATCTTAGAGAAGTTCGCAGAACAACAAAGACCTGTTTAAAGCCTAGGGCCCCAAACCCTGCATCAGCTTGCAAATTTGTAATCTGGATTTTAATAGAAGGCTCCTCATATTAACAGAACAAAGCAAAGCATTTGGGACTGCTTATACTGCTAATATATACAGTTTTATGCTGACTATAAAAAGTTACATTTTAGGAAGTACTAGAATCCATATTAGAACGTACATATAAATATCTATAAATAAATGTTCAAATAAATATGAAACTAATTCTGTGTTTAAGTTTCCTAACCACCCAAACTCAGCCAGTCTCACAGCACAAAAGCCACAATAACTAGGACTGAGCCTGGCTTCTTCCTCTTGTTGAGCCTGAAATCTTTTCACTGTGTTGTGTGGAAGAAATAATAGCAAGCCCCAGGGATGTGAGGCTGAAGGGCAGAAACGAGCAGCTGAGCAGTGGCAAGGATCAACTTCTTAAACCTACTTTCCACTGCAATTAACTGCATACCGAATCTCAGCCAAATGGTGGCTAATAGCAGGGATGAAGTTTAACCTGTTTGACTTTGCACTGGAAGGGACGAGCGCCACAGGTAGCCTCACTTACAGGGAAGTACGAACGGAAGATTTAACGAGCTACTACTTGTCAGCTCTTAATTAGCATCTCCCATCAGAACAGTAGCACCCAACTGCAACACCGTCTGCTTCAGTGCAAAGTCCAATTCATTAGTTAAGTTTTCAGAAGCATCATGTTTTGCTTGGACGATGGTATTTAACAGCTGAAGCATGGCAAGATTTGACTACCTTTCAGTTTTTTCTGTATGTAGGGAGAGTTGCTAGCTAAACTTAGTACCTGATAGTATCTGCTAAATTGGATGGAAGCAGCAAGTCGGGAGGTTCCTTGAGCTGAGTCCCTTGGATGCTGCAAGGTGATTTTTGTTTATTTTGACTTGCAGTGCAGATTTTCGTATCTACTGCTATTGCAGGAGACAGTGTGTTCTAATGACCAGTAGCCTCGTTTAGTTGCCACTGCTGTGACATTGCCACCACGTGGCAATGCACTTTGCTGTGAGCTTGGAGAAGATAAGCCCTGCTGTGTGTATTCACAAGATAAAGCACAGGTCGTTGAGCTGCCTGTGAGAAGTGTGGGTAACATGTAGCTCTTGAGGAAAGTTGTGTACAGTGGAGTGGTATACTTTTCAAAATGTACTTAGGACATCAAAGAGGGATTCGAAAGATAAAATACAGTAAAACCATACTCAGATTGTGCTGAGGAACAGTTAGAGACTTGAAAATTGAGGATATAAATTATTTGCTTTGGACCCTGGATGAGTGATGGAAGTATGTGAGCTGGCATGTCAGCCACACAAAACTTTCTCTGTTAGGAGAATATTTCTTACATACTGCAGGTCCCACGGATGCCATCTGTATTTGCCAGCCTCTCTCCAAGAAGGTGCATCCTACCATAAACTTGCAAGCAGAATGTGACAGAAATGGCATGAAGCAAATAAGTTTGTGTGGACAGGGGATACCATAGCTAAATGAGCATGATACCCAGCAAATCACACTTAGGAAATGAATGTTTACCTCAGCTTTTAGTTTTTCTTTCCAGGATTTTGAAGCGAATGCTGTAACATAAGAGGAGTATGAGAAACATGGTCAAGCATTTATATGTAAATGTGCATTTCAGTATTTGGGTTGTAAAGAGTCTCTGGAGTTCAAACTTCTTTAAAAAGGGTGAATCAACTTTTTTGGATATTTAACCTTTGAGCCATGGATCCTTACACATAATCACACACACTGCATGTTTACACTTGTGTGAACCCACACGTAAGCAAATATTCAGGAGTGGTAAATATAGATTTGAGAATCTAACATGTTTCTTGTTAAACTGTAAAATATTATTTGCATGAATAGGTCGTGCATGTGGAAGCACTGGGAGCATTTTCTGTTGCTTGGAAGTACCACTCCTAAGCATTGTCTGAACTATTAAGAGTCTGATACAAGTTATCTTTAAGATTTTGCAATAATACAGAAAACTGCTTCTATTTTTGCAGAAGTGCAGAGAGTATACTGTTGTGGTTAGTTTTACCATGGAGGAAGAGTGACTGCAGTGAACAGGAAGAAATATGCCACGATCTTTTAATCTTTTTCTGTAATGCAAAAAGACTATATTTTTTCTACACCATGCAATTAAAAGATTAAAATAATGGTAAAGTAGTCTGTGTTTTTGGAAAAAAAAAAATTTATTTTTGTATTTTTGGCAGTATGGTGTATGAGAACTGCTATTTCAGTGGTGGAGTGTCAACTCTGGAGTTTAACAAAAGTACCTTTAAATAGCAAACCAAAGTTACGAAAATGAAATGTATATTCTTTGAAGGCAGAACACCTGCTAAAATTATTGTATCTTACAAAGGAAAAAGAAAGAAAAAAAAAGGAACAGAACAGGTGTGATTGCTGTGTCCCATGTGTCAGAGTCCTTACTGCTCGTATTTCTACACAAGCTGGGGGAAGAGCCATGGCTACACCTCTGTGTGCAGCAGTGGGAGCAGGGGGCCAGCCCAGGATGGAGCCATCTGGGGGTCCACTCACACCAGTTGTGCTTTGGGGGGATAACTCCTGCTCCAGTGATGTGACCTCCCTGTGCATTTGGGGACTGGGAGGTGCTTGCCTCTACTGAGGGTTGGAGCTGGCTGGCCTTGGCATGGGGTAGGTAGGGCATGTGTGTGCTTCAAGAATGGGGCAGTGGAGTAGTGTTCCAAAAGCACATTCCAAAGGAAATGGGGAGCCCTTAGGGCCTTTGCAGGGAGAGGCCCTCCCATGTCCTCCAGCAGCTTTCTGAGGTTCTGCTGAGCAGCCACAGGGCGTCAGGAACTCCTGACTACAGCGCTCCTTCACTGTCTCCCACCCTGGAGACACAAGGGGCAATTCCTTATTCCTGAAGGTCAGCTTTTCCTTCGGCTGCTCAATGGGGCCATGGGGCCGTGCTGAGGTGGCAGGTGGTTTCCCCAGGACCCTGCCCTGTGCAGGGCCTCTGGGGCACAGGCGTCGTGGGGGTGTGAGAGAAACCCCCCTCAGTTCCCTGTGCCAGGGCCGCTCACGCGGGCGGCCATATGCCGGGCTGCCAAAAATAACGGCTCTTTTTGAAGGAGTTGGGATAACACAGCCCGCTTCGTTTATTGCAGAATAAACTGAGAACTGGTCTGTTGTTTCATACTGATACCAGGGTCAGGGAGGGTGAGTGTTTCCTCCTCGATCCTCATATGTGGATGTGATGCTGTGCAAGAGATCCCATGTCCAGCTTGTTGGCTGCCATATCGTCTGACAGCCTTTACAGCAGAGAGTTTGTAAAGAGATGGAATAAAAAAATTATCTAATTTTCAATCAGTTCTGTGTTAGAAATGAAGTTTTTATGTTAAGATAATAGGGCTGTAAATATTGTCCTTTTTCGTGCTGGGATCTTACCTATTTTGTATTTTACAGATCTGTTTCCCTTAAAAATTAAATTCTACAAATAATTGTATGTTTCTTTTACAAATTTGGAGGTGGGGGTTTTTTTTACTTGTAAAAGTTTGTGTTCTGTGAAAGGAATGCAGAGAAGCTCACAGGGATGCCGTGTCTTCTCCCACTATTCCCAAGAGAGACTTCCTTTGTCTGAATCATTCTCGGGCGATGCAATCTACTGCTGTCACTCTTAGCTGCATGTCTGTGACATTTCCTATTATCCTTCCCTCCAAAGTATATACTTGGCCTTTTTTCTCTGGGAGATCTATCGAGTTGCCCTTGCTTTAAATCCCAGTGGGAAGAGGTTTCTAAAGCAGACACGTGGGATCAGTGTGTGACTAGCCCACATCTTCTTTTGTGCTCTTCTGTTCTGCCCTTCCTCACTATCTCCTGCAGCCAGAGGTGCCTCACGGACCTAGACATGTACATACCACTTCACAGCATCTTCTTTTTTCCTTATTTTTTTCTTTAAATGAGCTACATAACATTGAGTATAATGCTGTTAAATCGTTTCTTACCCTTAATAGTGGAATGTTGCTGTTCATTTCATTACCTGTAGAGTGAGTGAGTGTTGCTGAGCTAATACTGGATGTAAAACTTGACAGCTCCCTTTCACAAGTACCTGCAGGTCCCATTGACTTGGAAATCACATTGCTACAACTGATGGAATACTCAAATCTGTTTCATTTTTCTGAATTTGAGAGCGGGGACACTTTTAATACTTAAATTCCCATCTTTAACATTGCACAGATGGTGAAATGTTTTTACATTTTTTATATTATTTTGGGTTACTGAAGTTAATATTCTGCTAGCTACAAATACCCACGTGCATACCGCAGAGTTCATTCCGAGGACAGAGCTCTAAAATAAATTGTAGACCTTGGTAGCACTCATAAATCAGTCATTTTTTTCATTGAGAAAGTAGTGGCACTGGAAGAAAGTTATTTAGTGATCAAAATGCATCGTTAAGCTTTTAAAAAGGGATTCAGTGCCTGTAGTAGAGCTGTAGGCGATTTATGGCTTATCTGTACTCATTGCCTCGAGCTTTTGGAAAATTTGTAAACAAAGCCAGATGCTCATTATGTTCCTGTTCAGGGTTGGTTAGATGGGTAAATGCCATCAGAAGCACTTTGGTCCTGTTGGGTTTTAACATGTTACAGAAAATGGAATTGTTCCAAAATATTTTTTTAAATATTTATCATCCATGAAAATATGCTACTAGTTTCAGCTCATAGAATGGATTTTTTTTTTAAATAGCTGTAAATTATAAAAATATGAAAGTAATACTCCAAGAACTACATTGTGTGCTAAACTGTGGGTCAAGCTTTTTCTCTGTGTTCACAGAGTTCATGCTTATACCATGTAACGTAGTCAAGCACTACTCCTCGTTTTTAAAGGTTTCAGACAATGCAGGAGGCTGTGACAGTTTCAGGCGAGGGTAGCTTTGCATTTTTACAAAATTTTAGGGAACTGAGATATGAACTAAATGACTTAAACAGTTTCATGAGTTGAGTCGTTTGCTATTGATGTGATTTTTTTTTACTGCTTGCCTTTTGTCTTCTGTATAGATTATGTAATGTGAAAGGAGTTCTTGTAGGCTATTTTTTTCTAGCTTTTTACTGCTCTTTAGGAACAAGAAAACATGCTTATAGACAAATTGAATATATATATGTTATAGACAAATTGAATATATATATGTTATAGACAAATTGAATAACTGTGGGACAATAATTTTTTTCCTTGTAATTGTATTTATTGCAACATAATCATCATGTAATCTCTATGATTATTTGGGGTTAACATTTTTGTGGGTTTTTTTTTTTCTTTGTTGGCTGCAGCTGACCAAGTACCAGGTCATGGCACGTTTAACGAAGAGACGACAGGCAGATACAAAGGCTATCCAGCACCTTTGGGCGGCTATAGAAATAATCCGGAACCAGAAGCAGATTGCTAACATTGACCGTATTACAAAGTAAGTGGCCTGTTCCAAAAAAAGTCTTGGTGAGGGGGAAGGTTGATGGTACTAAAAGCCCTTGGAAACAGAGGTAGTAAACATTGTGAGAGACCGTTACATGCACTTCTGTGTTACTAATTATTTAATTATTAAAAAGCTAAACTTACTGAAATGAGCAGCAGAAGATCCTAACGTGAGGCTTAATTCATTGGTTTGTGATCTTACCCTGTATTTGTTTTCCATAAGCATCTTTAGGAGATTTATAGTACTTAACTGAATTTAGCATTTCAGAGTTGTACTCACTTGTTAGCTTGGTCAAAATTCAAGTATATATAATAGTTATGGACAAAAATGGCAACAACATCTGTAAATAGTGTATTTCTTTGAGAAAATGTGATAGGCCAGGGAAGAACATTTTTCTAGAAGACAAAGAGCAACGTGAAGTGTTGGGTTCTTAAATAAATAAGAAGCCGTGTTTGCCCAGATATGCATAAGGTGTTATTAAAGAAGACATGAGATGGTTATCACCTGTGATTAGTATTTTCAAATCATTCTTCAAGGTGTATTAGGTGCTGCATACACAAAGAAATAGATGTTCTTTTTTCTGTGGAGCTTGCAATGTGCTAAGAGGTCTACAATATAACTTGTAGCAGCCACTGAAAATTGAGGGAGGTTTTGTGCCTCTCTCTGCTTTGTCTGCATTTCCAGGCCAACATGGACGTCACATTTGTCAAAGTAATCAATATGAATAATTTAAAAGAGCAAAAGTAACCAGTTGGCAACTCTTCAGTTGCCAGAACCAATGTGAACTGATAATGAGGCCAGAGACCATTAAAGGGGAGAGTTATAAACAATGCAGGTGACTAACGAAGTGAAAATCATTATAACATGGTCCATGGCAGGATCCACTGACAGAGTTTGGAAGCTCTGGGGTGGAAGTGACAGGCAAACCTGACTTCATAAGTGTTAGAAATGTAACAGTTCAAGGTTCTCCAAACATAGCGAACAATGAATAGGAGAAAGAAAAAAGATGATGTCCCAAATGAGTTAATGTGTATCTGTCTTATACAGCAAGCAAAATGCACCATTAAACTGAAAAGCACCTTCCCAGAGATAGGGAGTTCCAAAAGGGCTTAAGAAGGAGAATGTATTTTAAGGAATTTCATTTTTGAGATTGCTGTGGAGTTTCAGAATGCATTAAAGCATATATATTTTTTCATCATGTCTCCAAGGAGACAAGTGGGTAAACTAAAACTATACACTTTCCATTTTAACATTTCAAATTACTTGCTCCAGGCTATATATTAGCTGGGTTTGTTAGCTGTTTGTGCTCTTTTTAGATGTAATAAAGGGAGACAGGCATGTCTAGCTGGGAATTCATCCCACTCTTATGAGAGATGCCTGGTTGAAGATAGTGCGAATAACATTTAGCTGGGTAAAGTTAGGTCAGACAAATCATTACAAACAAGATTGGGAAAATAAGTAATTAGACACTAGAAAAAGAAGTACTGCTCTTGGTAACTCTGGATAGTTTGGTTTTTAAAAAACAGCCTAGATCCAGATTGTATGACTCATTTCTAATCAGAAGAAAAATAAGTGACTAAACAAAAATGCAAGCAGCCTTAGTACTTTGAGGAAGATGAGCAGGGTGTAGCAGTGAAGAGTAATCTAAAAAGTGCTTGGACATGTAAATGCTCCACATGCACATCAGTGGCATGAGTGATGAACACTGATCCAGTTTCCATTAGCTGATATTCTTTAGGAGATAACTTTTGACAAGGAAAAGATAAAGACCTTTGAATTGTATAGTACTAGTCATTGGTGAAGAACCTAGTAAATAAGTATGCATAATACGTAACATTCAAAATAAAGTTCTGAAATCAGCACAGCATCAGAATATCTCTTCTGTTGAAAACTGACAAGCTGATGTGTTCTTCCAGGTTCAGAAATAATTTGATAAGACCAACTGCAATTCCTTGAAAGCTAAATCAGTGTCTGGGCACATAGGCAAATATATGAATAATAAGAAAGTTCAAAACCAAACAGTGGTCAAAAGTGAAAATTATGAGCATATGGACATAGTTGGAGCTAAGTGGAAGATTCTAATCCTTGGATTAGAAACATTTTTTAGAAATGTTAATATCTCTTGGGATTGACTGAAAGAGTGGCTTTGCATATTACAACTAATTACAATAAATAATGATAATTTCATTTATGGAAGCATGTCATATTCCTGAGTAAGGATACAGAAAAACAGCAAGATAATTTTATTTTTTTTATAAAGCCATGTTTATGGTAAGTGATAGTCTTCCTACTGTGTTATATAGTGGATGACAAATGGGTACTTTGAGCAAACTTCACACATTGAAAAGATGATTCATTATTTGATTTATGATTGGATTTTCTTTTCCTTGAGTTTTAGTGTTTGTTTGTTGCCAGAGACAAGTTGTCTTGTGTATTTTGTGACCTGTTAGTCCAAACACCTTCAAAGCAAAATTGCACTGAAAAATTGCTATTTTCTTCATCAAATGGTTTGCTATGTTTGAGCAAATGTATTTGTTGGCTTTTCTCCTAGTGTGTTGTTCAGCATGACTATCTCCCTCTTCTTAACATATTCCAGTTTATTTCATTTACTTCTTGCTTTTCTTAAATCTTCTGGTGGTGAGACACTGTGCATGTCAAAGAACATTTGCTTTTTAATGATGAGGGAGGAAATGTGGGTAATGTAAGAAGAAGATTCATTATTTGTAGATTATGAACTGTTTCAACTCAACGTGAAAAATACAAATTTATATAACATATTAAAATATGGAAAATGTAACCTGTAAACTTTAAGTGTAATTGTTAGGTATGTTAGGTTAGTATGTGGGGTAAAGAAAAGCTTCCAGAAGATACTGCATTCAAGAAAATTTACAGAACTAGGCATGCATTTTCTGTGGAGAACATAAGAGTAGGAGGGTGGTGTAGGAGGAGCCAAGAGCACTAGAAAGTACTTCCAATATTATCAGGAAAAGCCTATAAGGAAAGAGGCTCTTTAATTTAAAGTTGACTAAATCAAGGATGCTTTGCTTTGTAAATTGTTGAGGGGGAAAGGCAAGAACAGAAAAATGAAGTGATTGAAAACTGTCTTACATCAGGGAGAAACTCACTTGGAAAATTTGAATACATAAGTTAGAACATTTAAGAAATTAATTAGTAAGCTTACTGCACTTCTGGCGAATTTTGTAGAAAAGTCATTTCATGGAGAGAATTATTAAGAAACAGGAAAGGTACCTACTTTTTAAGGAATTAAAAATACGTGGGTTTAAAAATGGCAAGAATATGACACTGTTAAATGGAGTATTGTACAAATACTTAGATAAAAGCATTACTAAGGAAAATAACACACTGCACAGGCTCAGTGTCTAAAAAAAAAATTAAACAATCAACAAATTAACATATGAAAGGGATTCTGCCGTTTTAGTGATCATCCATGTGGGTACATTATAGATGGAAATACACTTTCCATGGGTTGGAATGAAGAATTCATCAGTAGCTTGAAAACAAAATGAAAGACCGAAAACCACTACTAATGAGAAGTAAGACTGTAGTGAATGTCAGGGAATTAGTGCTAAAAGTACATACTGCCTATGGAATAGAATTTAAAATATATATTTAAGTTCCCGTCTTTATACATAAGCTTCAGTATATTCAATGTATTTTTATTTAATGGTAAAGTTCATTTGAAGGTAGTGGTAACATTTCTGTAAAGGTGTGAAAAACAAATATTCTCACCCGATTTATATTGCCATAGTGTGTCTCCAGTCAATGAATTGCAATAGTTTAAATTTTGACTACAAGAAATACTTAATATTCCTAAACTACCACATTTCTGAATAACTGAATTATATTTTGAAGAGGTATTTATCAAGAAATATGACTTCTTTTTCTGTCCGGTCTTGATATTGGGATAATTTGGCCTTCATATGTCAATTATTTAGATGAGTATTATTGGTATTAGTTCTGCTGTAGGTGCTAGAGAAGAAATGGCTTCCTATATTGTGTGAATTCTCTGTCTCTTACACAGCTTGACAAATTGTTCATCCCTGAAAGTGTGTTAAAAATTATAATTATGCTTTGACTCTCTGTTTTTTCCTCATTATCTTCCATCTGTTTTGGATTTGGGGTAACCTCAAAAATTGATTCTATGGAATAAAATGCCTTAAAATACCCTGGGAAAAAGACATGCATATTTAAATGAGTAGGATAAATTATTGACGTTCAGTTGCATAGCAGATTGGCGAGTATTTCTGTACGGACATATTTTTTAAGTTCTTTTTCCTTGGCTATTCCAATCTTCCACCTTCTTTTGTAATATTTCCTTTATAATTCTCTTGCAGGTAATTGAACTCCTAAGATTTAATTAAATATTAATTAAACATTTACCCCTCTTCTCACAAAGTATCGGGTTTCCTCAGTAGCAATATATGAACATTTCATAATTTCTTTATGATTAGGTCATACTTCATTATCTATTAAGTTAGTGTTAGAATACCCAATCAGAATATGTTATTCTAGAACTATTACTGGCTGCTTTCAGGACTTTGTCATTTTAAATAGATAATTATTTTCATTTCTAAATTGTTCCATGAAGGCTAATGTGAAGAACCAAAACATATTTCTTTTCTTCTGTACTTCCCTCCTCACGATTTTTTCTCTCTCCCTTTGATGTGTTTCATGATTAATTTAGTTGATTAGCTTCTCCCTCTGTCTCTTACAAAGGCTGCGTCTATACCATCTTTGTGTACCGTGACAGGGAATGCCCTGGCACCCTCTGGAGCAAAGATGTTGGGACTACACCACCCTGCTTTTGGCTCAGAGTGTTTCTTTGGCCCTGACATATTGTTTGTTTGTTTTATATGTGTGTGTGGTTCTTCAGTGCTAAGCGCCAAAAATAATACAGCCCACAGCAATGCTATTCTTGAAACCTGAAGATAGAGGCATGATAGTTTGCTGTTGGGCATGATGTGAAGGCATCTGAGGACACATAGCATGCTGCAACAGTGTTGGAGTGCCCTTGGCAGAAGGAGCCAGTCTTGGCATGGTTTATCTAACTAACCCCTTGGCCCTGCTTTGCCTGTTTCCCAGGGGGAAGAAGTTGGCTTTCTCCAGAATGGAGTCTGAGAATGAGTTAGTTTGGGAATGAAACCAAGAATGGCCCTAGTACATAAAGTAGAGGTATCATAACTTTGGGGAGATGAAAGTGATGGATAGACCAATAACTAGGATAAAAGTGGTATTGCTATAATTGGATGCTTTGTTTTATTTTCAAATAAAGTAATACCGAAACTATCTCTTTCATCAATCAGAAAGCTTTTATTCCATCGGTGATACAAGAAAATATTGTTTTTTTCATTAATAGGTACGAAGACTTTCATCTTTTTTAATTGGCTTGCAAATAGGATGGTCCAGTACTAAGTCCCTAAATGGTCATAGACGTTTTTCCCATATTTGTTCTGTGGACTCATTTGTGTTATATTATAATTTAATGTAAGTGCAGCTAAGTCAGAATATAACTTAAGTGGGTAGATCCTAAGTCAGTATAGAGCAGACTCTGACAGTCCCTTGTTAGTTCTGTGCAGACTGACATTAATCAGCATTGATGGGATAGCAAGCCAGAAAAGAATTGCTCAGTATGAAAGATTACTGTAAAATGATGAGATTTTCTGGTCGTGCAGTTGAGATGGAGTCACTAGCACTTGTAGATTGAGTAAGTGACCCTCTCAATTTGACATTTAGGCCTAGGAGGTGGATTTCTTCTCCAAATATGACTCTGAAATTTCTCTAGTCAACATCTGAGAATAGTTGAAGTTCATATATCTGTTTTTGTTTCTTGGTTCTTTTGCTGTTCTCTTTCTGTGCTGCCTTCTTCTACAGAAAACAATATCTAGAAGTATTGATTAAAAGTTGAGAATGAGCAATTTATTCTCAGGTAGAGAATAATCACAAGAAAGTATAAATAAGAAAATGAGACATTCGAACAGGTAAGGAATAATCACACAAGTCTAAGTGTATAAGTAAGAATATGTGATGCAGTGGCAAGAAAAATATTGAAAGAACAAGATTCTTACAATATTTCTTATTTGAAACTCAGAAACTTGTTAGAAATAAATCGGTTACTATTTATGGTACCTTTGATGAAAATTTAAATCTTTCTAGTACTTTGCATGTTGCAAATAAACAGTCAAACATAAACAAAAATAGTAAGCTATAGGAAAGATTAGAAGAACAGATGACACTTTATTTATAACTAGATAATCCTGTTGTTGAACTTTACATGAACAGTCAGAAGTATTGTAGCACCTGATATTTCTTTGACTGAAATAAAAACTTATAGATGTTTTTTTCTTTGTTAGCTTCTTATTTTTTGTCAAGGCATTCCCTTAAAATATCTATGTTTTTGTTACCGGAGATCAGGTTTATCTGAAAACAACTGTTTGAAGTAGAACATTCTCCTGTTATGCAGTAAAACACAGCAGTTGCTTGAATTCACTTTTACCCAGTGTTATTGGCTCTTTTTCCACATCTCTACATCATTCTCATGAATGTTTTTTTATGTGTACTGTGTGAAGCAAATGGTGTTATTTAAACCTTGGTCAATTGTACTGTGGTGGAACAGGTCCTTATTGAAGGAGGTGCTCAGGAAAGTTCCTGTTTTACTTTTTTGGGGGGAAAGCTTGAGGAATAACAGTACAGTGTAGTTTTTTGCATGCAGTGAAGTGTAATAGCAGTTCCTATTTATGCAAGGGTAAGCACAAAGATGCTACAATAAAAAGCCTGATCGTGCTTCCTCAGCAGTCCATAAAGCTGCTTCCAGTGGCAGCCTGTCCACTGAGTGTTCATCTCTGAGAATACTGACTTCAGTTTGGATTGGCTTAATTATAGATAATATTAATTAGATAAAATAAGCACAGAAACACATCATCAAGTGGTGACAGGATAGAAAACTCTTGGTTTTCAATACCTCCTTATGTGTTTTCTATTCCAGTCAAGGACAAGACACTTCTTTCAGTCTTACAGCACTAAGTCAATCATAAAACAATTTCTTTTACTTCCCTTCAATCTTTCCCATGATAAACTTCAGTTGCTTCTTTTAGCTCCAAACCAATGTGGGTTTTTCTGTCTTCAGAGCACTACTTTTATATTAAACCAAGAGAATGAACTGAGTCTGGAGTATTAAAGCTTGTAAATCTTTAGTCATAGATCATCCAGGGGGAAAAAGTCTTCTGTTCTTTTCAGCAGTTTTTTGATTGATTTGGTTAAAAAGCCTTATATTAATAAAACAAAAAGAAGCCTAAAACTCATCATTTGACTCTCTAATAATGAAATTTTCAGTAAAAGTACTACTTTGGTCATATATAAAAATTGCATTATGTGTGGATAACTAGCAGTTACAAGCATAGCAGTATGTTGTACATAAATATGCTGAGCCCCAAAATGCTTGACATTTGGTACATTAATTTTTTATACTGATGGATCACAGTGAGGTTAAATGGTAAATTCAGGTTAATTTTTCCTGATATCTTCAAAGGCTCAGTTATATGCTCTAAAGTGATAAAAAGAACACTGAGAATTGCATATGTGCAGAAGAGTACAGAGATTCTCACCAGCTTTTGCAGCATAACTGATACACAATTTTGCTTATAAATTTGAGCAGTGAGATGATATTCAGCAGGATAATAACAATTTTTAATATCCAGATCCAAAAAAAAATGTTTAAAGAGAAGTGAGAAACTAAGCTAAACATTCATATTTTATAAGACCCTTAAGAAGGAATCACAGACTGTGATTCAGTTGTATAAGGAGTGTTCACAATGGCGTATGTTCATTAAATTTCACCTGTGTTGCCTGTAAATAGATACATTTGTCATATGGCCTTTATCTATTTCTTTACAGGGTATTTAATCTTAATTTTGTTCATGAGTTCGTAATGATTTTTTAGTTTGGATATTTAATTTTAATATTGTTGGCATTAATTGTCTATTTTAGGAGCTGCTTTTAGACACTTTTGGCTAAGAACAGTGGATTTCAGGAAGAAATGTACATTTTTCTTGGAAAAAGGCTAGAATGAACCTGGCTGCATTTGCTCTGAGTAGTAGGAGAATTAAAATTTCTAAATTAGCAGAGTTTGCTTGAAGTGTCATCTTGAGTTTATAATGTATATTAATAATTGTTCTTTTTGCCATTGAGCTTTTGTTAATATAGGTTATTTCTTCAATTTGTGTTACAATTCTATTTAATCACATTAATTAAATTAGTTAAAGGAATACATAAAAAGCAGTATTAAACAGTGTTGTTTGCAATTTCTTAGTGATAATTTTTCCTTCGGCTTGGTACTGAGACACTGTCCCACCCTACAATAAAGAACATTGCTACCTGAATTGCTGGATCTGCTTTTCAGTGCTGGCTGTTATAAGACTAATTCAGTGCCTGGTGTAGAACACTCTTCACCATTGAACTGACTGAGATTCCTCCAGCCTTGTCACCTTTTTTCCCTGTTTTGTGCTGACTGCAGGGAATGGAAAGGATGCTGTAGCTGGCTGTGCAAGCATTCTGGCTGTAAGGGGTTAGCATAAAAGGCTGTTTTGTTGAGGACTAGAGTGTGAGGTGGAGCTTTTTGTGTATTTGCTTTGAGCAGAAACATTATTGTTTGCACATCTAGTTCCTACAGTTTGTTCTGCAGAAAAATAAATAGATGCGTGCTCAAATGTTCTAATGAATTTTATTTGATCAGTTTTTCTTATCTAATAATTCTTCTCTTAAGAATGCTCTTATGTGGTATTGCTAGTATGGCACTTTCTTTTCTCTATCTCAAAGGTCAATGTTCATTGATTCAGTAAGTGAAGTCATCGCTGGGCTGAGCATGAGTATGTCTGGTAAATAAAATGATTCACACTAACAGCACAAACACATTGTTATTAACAACATCCATACTCCTTGTTTGATGTTTGCTAATGAGTCCATACTCATTTAAACTCTCCTTATTGTGTTACTATAAAAACTATGTCATTCAACATTTAATATAATGCATGCAAACTGTGAGCTCAGTAGAGTTATTGAGAAGGAAATGGATGGAAGTGTAACTGACTTGAAAAATCACTCTCCTCATTTTTATTTTCATGTACTCCATGCTTTTATTAATATTTGTATTGAAGTTCTGTGAGTTTGCTAACTTTATTTCTAATTGCTAAAAGCAAACCAATTTTGATGTCACGGCCAGTATGTTTTTTTGCTTGAATCATAACATCTTTTTAATATTTGAAAGTAAAACTTTTAGCTTATGTTTGGTTTCTTGGCAGTAAATAAATGTGATTTTTCCATTAGAACTAAAAGATAAAAATGAGTGGGACGTGGCCATTTAAAATCTTTTTATCTGGCCTGAAGTACTCATCAAGGCTTTGTCTGTAATCAGTGGAGAAAGAATGATCTTCAAAGCACTACTCATACCATCTATTTCAGGCTGTGGTTTCATATTACCATTCATATAAATAATACCATCACCAAAAGCAGCAGCCCTGTCCTGATGGCTTTTCCAGCCATAGTGCTGTTCCCTAGATGATAATAAGGTGAACATTTGTGTGACAGTGTGATGATTTTGAAATTCAGCTAGACTAAAACTAATCTTACAAAAAAAACCCCAACAAACAAACAACAAACCCACAAAAAAAAACCAAACCAACAAAACCCCCCCCAAATACCCAAGAAACCTAAACCCAAAAACAAACAACAAAACCAAAACAAAACCCTTCCCAAAAACAGAAAGAAAAAGATTTTGACCCAGGTAAGAATGGAAATTAAATTAGCTAAAAAAATCTAAAAGACTGAATCATAAAAGCACATGTTTTGGATTGAGACTCTCAATATCAAATGACTAAATAGTTCTTTTGCAAGGTATCAGCTAGGATGTTACATTTTGAATCATGTAATACTTGTTTGGATATCCAAAGAAAAAGTGGCCCTGTATATACACGAGCTGTTGTACCTACTGCATGCAGTACCCCTGAACAATTAATGCTTCAGTTTGCCAGTGGTGCTCAGTGCACACACCTGTACATTCCCAACAGTATCACATACAAGTTTTTCAGTTGGAAAAATGGGAGTAGAGCACTTTTTTGGGTAAGTTCCTCTTTAAGAAGGTGGTTGTACTTCTGAAAGGGAGATTTGTGGGTAAGGATTGACTAGCTTGATACCTTAATTACTTGCTTTTCATGGTCATAAAGGTGGGTTACACAATCTAAAGTGTATAGTGAAGTGTATGAGTGACAGTTTGAATTACTGATTCAGGGAATTACCTAAGCTAACATTACTGTGCTTTTTACAGAAATGACCCAGATGATTAACATTGTAGGAAACTGTGTGGTGCCTGGGGTATGTAAAGCATGCACAAACAAGATTAGTCCTTTGCTGTCTTTTAGCAACAGCAGCAGAAACATCAGTCAGATATGTCGTTGAACTGCTGGATTGCACTTTCACTATCAGGTTTATGCATTCTTTTTGTTTTACAAAAACACTGCACAAAATTAGTTTCCATATTCGTGCAAATGCTGTATTTCTAGACTATGAAAGATGGAACAGATTTTAAAACATTTCCTGCTTAGATAGTGTATTTGTCTTCAAAATGGCTGTTGCAGATACTAATATCAGAGGGGAAAGTAAATTCATCATTTCTCTGTGATTTTTGGAATTTAAGACTGCATTAAATTTAGATCATATAAGAAGTATTTTGCTGCAGAGGCAACAGTGCTGTCAATGCCTGTGTGGTCTGTGCAGTGTGCTGTTGGCATATGGAGTGCAGTGGATATCAAATTCAGCCTGTTCATATGACTGCATCTCTTTGTGGAGTATAAATACAGAGGAAGAACATTGTGATTTGGTTGTATTTACCTTAGCTAATTTAATCCACAAATGAAATGTCAGGAAGTGCAAACATATCAAAAAGAATCTCAAAAAAAACACGACAGTTCTAATTTTCTCTGTGTATCTGTATTGTCTTTGGCTCTCAGACCAGCTCTCAGTTCCTGTCAAGCAAAGAATATATATGTCAGATACCCATAATTTTTTGCCTGTGTTTTGTAGAAATTGATTGGCACCATAGTGCTACATCTGGTGGGAACAGGCAACTTGAGCTTCTGAGTGAGACCTTGAGATACAGCTGTGGGCACAAATCTTCACCTGGCTTTCCACAAGGATAGCTAATAGATTCCTGAGGTTCGAGCCTGCATATCTTAAATTTTTATGCCATGTACCTGTACTTGTTTAAAAAAAAATCAAAAAATCAAAAAAGTCAACCACAGCCAGCTCTTGCATTTTTACTTTCAGGAGGACCAAGTGGCCTATTCTTTTTCAAACTAAAAAAAAAGTTTTAAAAGAAATGTGTGGACCCTCTATAAAACTGCTGTCATACCCTGAAACTAAAGTAAAAGGCATAATTTCTCACTAGAGGCAGGAACACAATATAAAACTCAGAGCAGATTTTGGCTGCTTTTCTTCTGTTTTATGTATTATTCCTTAAGGTATGTCCCTGAATCTAGGACATTTTTATATACCTGTAGGTAACATTTAAAATTAATGGCAGGCTTTCAGTTGAGTTTAATGGGATCTGCTGTATTTTATCAGATCTCAGTTTATCAGATCTCAAATTTATCAGATCTCCACTCATCCCTGGAGAAGCTGCTCAGCAGATAGTCTGCTGCTGCCAACTGACTGTTACTTCCCTTTGCATCATGAAGGGGTGGAGGCGTCCAGCATAGAGAGAGATAATTGATCAGACTAAGATTACAGTGTTTGCCACTAAAATTAGCATCTACCTACACTTGTCACACTGTTGTATTTTGTATAAGGCAGCTATTTCCTAGATGTAGTTTACTTTAGTCTGGTACAGAGATGCTTCTGCAGCATTTTTTCATTATTTTCCTTTAGATGAGTTGAGAATGGCTGAAAATACAATTTCTTATGAGTCCAGAGAAACTGAGTTGGTGGTTTTTCTTAAACACACACACAACTTTCCACCTTAAGTAACCTTCTCTCCTTGGCCAGCTTTCTTATTTTGGCCACAACACAGCTGTGCCCATGTAGACCATTTGCTGCCTTTCAGTAGAGCACAGTTGCCTTCAAGAGGGCTCTTTGGGAGCAGAATTAGCTATTTAGATGCATTATTTTGTGGCCATATAGATCAGTCTCTCTGGGACAAGTTCTAGTTTCATGTTGTGTCTTGCACAGCACCAAGCAGGAGTTGTGAGCTGTGTGACAGCTGTAGGTGAAAAGTTCACCATCTGATCCCCTGCAAGTGCCGGCTACTTCTGTATCTGTTTTGCTCCCATGGTGATCACAGATTTAGAGTCCGCTTCCTCCACACCCCTTAGATCAAACCAAACTTTTTTGTTGAGTGTTAAGGTATGTTATGAAGCACAAGTATTAGATGTAAGTTTTGAATAGAAAGACATCATGAACCCTGGCTAGTTGGAGAAAATTATTTTGAAGTTTAAGGGGTGATTTAGTCATATGCTGACAGACTTTGGTACTTTTTTTTGTTTCCTTTATATCAGGCAGATAAGTCATTCAAAAGTGAATTTGGGTGCTCCTGTGGTCCACTTTTGTTTAGCAAAGGGAGGTGGCAAGATCCAGTTGTCAGCGTCATGAGTTACAGGAGTTTCTTCAGCTTGTTGTTGTGAAGGAGAGAGAATCTGGACTGTACCAGGTTTCCTCCTCCATCATCCAGCTCAGGTGGCTCAGGTGGGGTGTGCAGCCAGTGACTGTCTGGCCCCTGGGTTCCCTGGGGTCTGTGAGAACTTCTGGAGTCCTTCCCTGCAGCTGTGCTTTCCCCTCAAACTGTCCCTGTCTTGTCTGAGGTGGTCAAGGTTTTAGGATGAGTGACAAGAATAAGGTACAGAGACAGAAGAATATGAGGATATTTTATTGTGGTGAAATTTGAAAATACGTGACTACTGTTCATCTGCAGTCCCAATTAGGCTTGAAATGGTTGTTTCACTTTTCTCCGATTGGTATTTTGTGTACTAAATACACACAAGCATGCACATACATATACAATCTGTGAATCTCTTAACGATTATCCTCTCTCATTCTCTAAAGTTTTTCTTTTGCTGTCAAACAGATGTGCACATATATCAGGTATGTGCACATATGAATCTACAGTTGTGTGGTAGTATCTTGTTTCTGAAGGTCAGCACATTTACACATACATTCGATGTTGTGGCACAGAGGTTTGCTTTAGAGTAGTAATGAACAAACTACATTCTAAAGGTCCTTATCCTTTGCTTTCCAACTGGTGTTGCAATAAGTGAAAACATGCATTACTAGTCTCATAGAAGTTCATTACAAAAGCTGTAATTCTGCTAGATTTGCTAGATTCTTCTATGCTAACTTCAAGGAGGTTTGTGCTGACCTATAAATACTCTAATATTCAGCAGCTACTGTATCCTGCAGACACACGGCCTCATTTGGTGAGATTTGGAATTTAGCATGCAGATTATCAGGCCAAACCTCCACTTTTCATCAGACAGACCCTCATTTTATATAGTAGGGATTAGCACAGTCAGATTGTATTTGGAAACATTTGTTTCAGACTGCTATCTGATAAGGGCTGGTTTGCTGATTTAGGGGACTTGACTTTGTCTTCATGCCTTATTCTGATTCATTTGAGTAAATGGCTTTGCTTTTTTTGTCTGGCTACATAATACCAGTATAGGACCTTTCTATATCTCATGTCCCAGTCTGTTGGTATGGAGGACTGGACAAGAGCATAGCAAACCAGTATTCTTTCAACTCCCTGTCTCAAAGGTGCAGCTAATGAGCTTTGCTTGAAAAGAGCAATCGAGGATTTCTTTACCTCACTTTAGGGGGTTTTTTAACTTCTTGGTGCCAGATGCTCCAGTGCATGCAGTGTCAGGAAAAGGCTTGTGCTCACTGGATTAGAGGTGTCACTTCCACACAAAGACATTTCAATATTGTTTTTCCCTGATCCGGTAATAAGGCTGATGTAGAAGTTAGGACTCCAGACATGATTTTTTCTGTCTCTAAGCCAGATTTTAACTTGTTTTGTGCATCTTTCACATGCTGTGACAGTTTTTCACATTTCATTGTTAAGGAACATTAACTGTCTTCTCTGATTCAAACCCTATGCCTTAATTACTTCATTTAGCTGCTGTCCTTCTGGCTGAAAAGAAACAAGATAGGAGTAAAAATTTGAGGGGAAAGGACACTTTTCTAACAGCAGTTCTACTCTTTGAAGTAAAAACATTCTCTCTACATGTGTGTGCTTTCCTATGAAAGCTGGTAACATTTTATTTTAAAAATGGAAAACATAGCCCTTGTAGATCTCCAGACTGCACAGTCTGAACATTGACTAAAGTATCTTCAAGAAGCCACTGGGGATTTATTACTCTCAATTTACAACTGGAGAAAATGAGGAGATAGTTTAGTTGGTGGCAGTACTTTCACTCTAGTTGAGAACAGATTGGATTTGAGAGATGGTCAATTTTGAGCCTTGTGCTCTTTTTCACTAGTGCACATCCTGCCACAGTGGAAATAGGCAGATTAAACCTCTTAGATGACTAGAGTTGGTTTAAGGTTTTTGGTTTGTATTATATATGTTATGTTCAATGACATGAGTGAGAAATCACAAAACCTGTAGCTTACATTTAAGAATTTTGTTGGACTGTGCTTGTGCAACTAGAGATGGTGTGATGCAAAATGGTTTCTTCAGCAGCATGCACTAAGGATTATGGCACTGGGTTAATACCTGATTTCTATTCTCAGACCAACAGCACAGCCCACTATATAACTGTAGGGAAGTCACTTGCTTGCTCAGTATCTGATTTGTTCTGTCAGTAAAATGGGAAGAATGATGGTTAGCCTATGCTCTGCATTTTGAGACCTATTAAGGACTTGAAGAAATTGCAGAAAACATGAATGCTGTGGCTCTGTCATGGAGTTTGTTAGTACAGAGTTGAAAATGGAAATTTGATGAAAAAACAGTAACATTAACAAATGTTGAGAAGGACAATTTGCACTTAACAAAGCTCTTTATGTTTGCATAAATATGTGCATATATGCACACGTACATGAAATATGTAACATGAGTATATAAGCAAATTTTCATGCAGTTTTAAAAGTTCAGCAGGTTATGCTTCCACAAACTAGCGGGGTTCACTTGCACTCTGTTTGAAAATGAAATAAATAAATTGGAATCTCTGCCTGTTTAAGACCCTAGAATTTGGAGAACTTGGAAAACTCATTTGTGGTGTTTAATATCACTTGAACGGGTTCTCATATTGAGTTTTGGTTTCTAGAGAAGCAGAAAAGGATCAGATCGGGCAGATGAGCATCCACCCACTATGATACAGAACTGAAGTTCCTTATCTTCTGATCTGCCCTCAATCCTATTTGCTAGCTAGCATAAGATTCATATGCATTAGCGTGGATCACAAACTTGTACAGGATTTTCTGCTCTCTGTATTAATTACATTTATTATTACTTACTTTTTATGCAGTGGTACCTTGCATAAACCAACCAGACTTGGGCCATGTTTTGGTAGATATTGTAAAATACAATAAATGGCAGCATTTACCTGAAAGAGATTTTATCCCCCTAAAAAATAAAACCCAAAATCCTGCAAACATGCTGCATTTATGTAAATGCCTCTGATACCAAGTTGAAATTTATAAATGTCTTGTTCTGCTCTGATTATTGTATAGTTATTACACAAATATGTATTTATACTCAATCAGGAATCTACTATATGATTATGTGCATTTAGTTTCTTTTAGAGCAAAACGAAAAGATTAGATTAGTATAAACCAGTTTCAGCAAAAGCTTGAGAGATAAAGCAGGTTTAAAAAAAAGACCTTTATGCATCCAAAACACTAAGAAGCTTGAAAGGCAAATGTCTTCAAAGTCTGGGGTTGATTGGAGGCCTGACCACTAGAGTGATTTTCACTCCTTATTGTACATTTATGACTTCCAAGGCATGAAAGTTCTGTCAGCCATGTCATTAAAAAAAAATCTGATGTGATCTAACTCTATTAAAGCTACTGCTTTAAAATAAATTTTCCTTAGGTTTGCTTATGATAATAATTACATTTTTTGTGAAGGTGTTTGTGATGAAAGAGAGGAATTATGGTTGCTGGAATTCATTTGAAGCATGAAATAGAGGATACTATAGCTGACAGCTTTGTCTTAAAACAGGCAAATTACAGATTTCACTCTTAGGAAGCAGGTAAAGAATGAGTACGTGGAGAAACAAAAATAAAGGGAAATTCAGTAAGCTCTTTAACTGTTAAAGATCTATAACTAGGAAAATATGTCCAAAAAATAATTGTTTCCAAATCAATTCACTTATTGCGTGCAATTGCATCTCTCTTGGCTTCTCCAGCAACTCATAGATATGTGCATGAAATTTTGCTAAAAAATCTAAAGAGTAGTCATCTTAAATCAGGGAACTAGTCTTTATTTGAGAGAAGATCATTTTATGTTGGTTATTCCATGTTAATATTTGGTGTTGGCCTAGAAGTAAATTATACTGTATAAAGATCAACATTACACACCTGAATCTCATGTATATACGGTTGAAGCTACATATGTTTTGTTTTCACTAGTGCAGTTCATCAGAGAAAAGAAAATGAGAGAAATCACTTCATGCAGTAACTCTACCTTGGGGCTTTCATATGTGGATACATAAATTTCACATTTTTTGTGAGTGTGTTTTACACACAGGCATCACAAAGATTCATTGGTACATCTCCACACTCATCCTATAGTATGTATGCAATGGAAAGTATTAGAGAAATGCAAGTTTCAGTTAATTTAAAGGGCACAAATGGATCTGGCAGACACAACCCCATCCAGTGTGCATGTTAATTTTGGGATGGTTTGGTTGAAGGTTACTGTGGTAATAGTTGCCTAAGAGTGTACATGGCATGTGCAAGGGGAGCAAAAGGGGATTTGAAATAAAGGGAGAAATTTTATTAATTTTGAATGTTTAAAAACAATCTAAAGTTTAGACTGTGTATTATTTTAAATCATTTGTGAAAGTATATATTTTGCTGACACGTTTTATAATTTAACCCTCACACTTTTGTGCTTTGTGTGCAGGTATATGTCTAGAGTCCATGGTATGCATCCAAAAGAAACCACACGTCAGCTGAGTTTAGCAGTCAAGGATGGTCTTATTGTGGAAACCCTGACGGTGGGGTGTAAAGGGTCAAAAGCTGGTATTGAACAAGAAGGATATTGGTTGCCAGGAGATGAGATTGTGAGTATAAAGTCTTTGAGAAAATTATTCACAATTTCTGATATCTTAGCATAAAACTTGTTTTAATTTATTCTTATAGTTATTTGTAGTTTCTGTGTTGGTGCTTGTGTACAGGGAAGTAATGCACTCTTAAACTTTTTTAACCTTTTCTATTCCATAGAAGCTCTTCTTGAATTCTGAATTTTCTGCTTTGAAACACTGGCAAAATCTTTTGCTCAGTTACCTTCGCTTTTATTTAGTCTTCTTTTCTACAGCTGTACAGGAAGACAGTAAATATTATTGGTATTACTTGAAATCCTCAGACATTCTCAAATTCCAAAGATGATGTAGTTAAAAAAACAACCAACCAAAACGAAACCCAACCAAACAAACAGAAACAACAAAACATAACAACAACAAAACCCAAACAAAAAATAAAAGAAGGCAAGAATTTTTGATTAATCTTCCTTTAATCTGAATCTGAGGAAAAGGACTCCATTTCTAAAGTGCAACATGAAATTGTACAATTATATCTAAACACACATGAAAAGATGTGTTTTACAGGTATTTGTGAACATTGGGGAAAGACTTTTGTAGAAAATTAGCTACAGGAGTCCAGACACTGTTCCACTGGATGTGTAACATAAATACTGAAATCGAGTTAAACAGGTTGAAAGTTATGTGAAGGGAAGAAAAGCATGTTTTCAGTATCCCTCCATAGCTGACATGGAATGCATTCACAAAGTGAGAATGGTCACATAAACTAGGGAAAAGGTTGCAAAATTCCTTTGTCTTGTTCAGGAGCCTGATCTCTGTATTTACAAGACCACATTTTCCTAATTAAAAAAAAAAACAAAAAAACAAAAAAACAACCAGTGAGTTTGGCAAAGTTTTAAAATACTTAAACTAGAAACTGTTGCTTTAGAATATAAATTGCATTAAATACTGATAAAATGGACAGCATTGTCTCTGATATAGCTAAGAACTTAAATTTTGAGGAAACACAAAAAATCTCTAAAAAAACCAAGACACTCATTGCATTATTGCAGTCATCATTAAGATCCTGCAAGTGAAACAATGTAGTATTTTTTATTTTGTAGAAACAAGTAATATCCATAACAGAAAACATTATGGTCAAAATTATTCCAGTTACACTAATTTAAATTATGGAAATATGTATTTAATGTATATTATGTCACTGTTAAAATTCTCATTTTAATTTCATTAGAAACACTCAAGGGGGCCTTGAAATGATATGTTGTTATTATCCCTGGGAGTAAACGTTTCAAAATTACAGTTTAGCTCTTTTAAGTGTTTAGTTTTATCTGTTTAGAGGTGATATTAACTGTGTAGACTCAACGAGACACAAAGCCTGAGACCCATAGTTATCTCAAGTATTCTGTATGTTTGTTTCCTCTATTGCTAAGAGAAAGGGAAAAAAAGATAATCAAAATGCCTCACAGTGGCCATTCAAATAATGTTCCTGCTGCTTATTAGCAAAGTTTGTTTAACAAAACTTGAAAAACAACCAGCTTGTAAATGCCCAGTGAGTCATTGTCTTTGACTTAAGCAAAGATGCTGCTTACGTCACATTTTGAATAACCCTTTAGTTAGTAGCATTGACTGTATTTTCAGGACGACTGCTGATCACTGGTACATTGTGCTGTGACCATATGTCTGGTGGCCATCTCAGTTGTTCAGAGCACTGGTACACTCTTGACTTAACAGTTTCATGAAAAAAGAAAAACAGCTTCTGATCCAGGCCGTATTTCAATAGTACACTATCTCAAACTTCTTGACACTAATACTGAATCAAAGTGCTGCAGACACTTGAAGCAAAACACATTGACTTGGTATAAAGTCATTCTCTTTGTTCTTTTATTCAGAAAGTTTTAATGAGTAACAAAGTGTCATTATCATCACTCGACATCAGATCAAGTATTTTCCATTCTCTGACAATTGGTGCAAAACCATGAAGTTTGGTATGTTCTCTATTTTGGACACACTGGATGTTTTTACAGATGCTTTTTCTGCACTTGATCAAGAGGCAGTTTTTAGTTCTTTGTAATTCAGCACTGCTCAAATCTGGTACTAATGTCTGTTGAACCATGAGCTCAAGTTACATTTCAGTGAGGACAAACAAACAGAATTAATTTTTGGACATTCCCTTGGAAGACATAGAACTCTATGAACAAGGGTTGTTAATGTTGGAAGAGGGATTTCAGGCTCATCAAACTTTAGCACTTACAGGCAGACCCTTGACCTAATTATCAAACTTAACTCGTGCTACTGGAACCTGGAAAGCTCACCATGTCAAAGAGGAAGACTTAAGAACCAGCCCAACACCTGTTGACACCAACATAGGAATGCTTTTGGATTGTAGCTTGTTTTCTGGCATCATAGTGCAAGTTAGTAAGCACAGGCTGTTCCTTGAAGATAGCAGAGGGATGCTTGGTGGGTTTTTTATGCTTTTGAAGTTTTGGATCTAAATTTTAGCAAGTGAATAAATTATATTACTGGCCTGGGCCACAGAACTGCTGAGCACCTTTTTCTGTTACTAATTCAAATGCCTGCCTGGAGGATGCCTCAGGACCTGAAAGTACTGGATTTAATGATGACTGTGGACTGATGGCTAAACAGTGTCAATAATTGAAAGTATACAGATTATGAAAACACAGCTGTATTTTGAAGAGATTCATTTGATTATCTATGTTGTGTACTTAGGTGTTTCCAAACATTTGCCCCATCCAATAGGTTTACATAATGATAGATCTATGCATTAAGGACATGATCTCTGATAGGATTACTCTTAGCCTTCAGAGGAATGTGTTAAAAAAATTATACTACTTTGTTCTAATTGTTCCATCAATATGTTGAAGCTGTGGTAAAAAAATTAAGCAAAACTTCATATATTTAGAGGTATCATGCAAAAGACCTGAGGTGCAAAGATGAAATGGTTTGAGGGCATCGGGAAGCCTGGCCTAAAGGGACAGCTCATGAAAATTAATATTATGAAAAACTGGGGGGAAAAATGATTAGTTTTGAGACATTCAAATTGTTCTTTTCTTGTCAGATATATGTGGGAGAAATATTTTTATGTAAGTTACTAAATTTAAAATATGGAGTCAGTAACAAAATGTACAATATTCCAACTGATATTTAAGGATCGGTACCTGTACAAGAACCTTGCTGCAAATATTATGCCTCCAGGGCTTGTGCAGGTATGAATTTTGTTTGCTCATTTGCCGTGTCTCTAGATGTTTTGCACATTTTCAAAATGTGTTCTCATCTTACAGGCTTTCTTATCTCGGAGATGATTAAGGCATTTGACACAAAATAAATGAGAGAAGAATTTATTTTCCATTTTTATTCAGGATTTAGTTAGGAATTTTGCATTTTATTATTTGTTGATGCCACTATTTTACAATTGAACAAAACCTCTGCAGCTTCTTGCCTTACAAGGGAAATGTCAGTCCTGAAATCTGGTAAATGGAAGTTTACTTTTTCTTTCTAAAGGCTTTATTACTATTTGTCACAGAACTTGTGGAATTTGGAAGTGTTATTTATTATCAGCATAAAAAATTATTTCCTTGCTCTTTGGGTTTAAAAAAAAATTTGCAAATCAGTGTTGTTAAATATGTTTTCAGTATAGTTCTTGAAGGAAATAACAATGAATCTTCTTACCTATTCATTACTATTTTCTGTTATGCCATGATTTTATGTACTTCGGTGTAAAATAGTGCTCAGTCTAATCCCAATGAAAGAAATTGAATTTAAATACCAATGTCCTGTAGTTTTAGGTGGGGTTTAGGTACAGTTCTTAGAGTTAGTTTGTCTACTCATTTACATTTTTCTACAGACAGTGTATGTGCACTGAGCTATTTTGAGCATTTAATGTGCTAATTCTTCTCTTCACGATTAAAGTCATAAAACTGCTCTGACCCAGAGAGAGGCATTATGAATGTATAATTTCAACTTCCATGTGTTCATAAAGCCAAACAATATTGTGCTCTTCTAAAACTGAGATGAGTTCATAGCATGGGTTCATTGTTTGCATCTGAATTCATAGCACTGCTGTGGTTTAAAGTTGGTTCATAGTGGCCAAATTCTCTAATGAGATGTGAAGAGTGAGGCTTCACACTTAGTTAAGGCACTATGAGCTATTTCTTCACTGGAGAATATGTACAAGGTGATTATATTTTCAAGAAATTACACTTTTACAGAGCTCTATTTTCTGATCACTTAATTGATTCCTTATAGAAAGAGCCAGCAATTCTTCTGGCTAGTTAACTCTAACTTTGGAGGTTAGTTACAGTCATTTTCTCATGCATTTTCTCTCTCTGTATCTAAATTATTATCCCTGCAATTCTTCTTCCCTCTGAAGATTTTTTAGTTTAGTGGAGAGTGTACTATTTGGAGGGGCAGTTTCCTTGCTTTCTTGTTTCCAGAAAACACTAGAAATAGAATATGTGTTTTCCCAACACACTTATGTTTTCTTAATGTGCTAACTCATTACTGGGGATTTTCTGGTATTTTATATTGAGAAAGTACTGGTGCTTGCTCAAAGTGACCCCAGATACTTTCAAGTCACAAGGCTGCCTAAATAATCCATCTCTTCACTCTGTCTGTGTTCCAATCATTTTAACCTTTGTTGTAACCCACTGTGAGTCTTGAAGGTGATTTTCTTAACCCTACTGACCCTATGCATGCACCCAGTGATTATTGTGATTTGATGTGTCACAGGTTCAATTTTTGCTAGAGTCAATCTATGAGAAAGGAGTATTTTGGCTGTTATGTTTGTGTTAATCTAAATTACTTTACATTGGGCAATGGCTGGATTCCTTACTTGCCATGGTTAATTGCTTTTGTAATTATATTGATTTTTCCATGCTAGGTCAGTTCTAATAGCCAGCAGCTGTTTTTTGAACTGGCTATGTCATCTTCAGTCTCCATAAATATGAAGACAATTATAAAATGTTTAAGAACGGTCACCGTGAGGGTTTGAATCTTTTCTGTACAGAACATATACTTTAAATAAAACAAACAACAACAACAAAAATATCAAAAAACCCAACCCAGACAAAAACAAACCTCAATCCAAACCCAACCTAATGGCTACTAGATACTGTTAGCAAGCTAGGAGTTTCTAAATAACTGGACTGAGGAATGGTTTTAATGTGCGTCCCATTCATTTCAGCTTGGAGCAGAAGGATAATACGAAACAGCAATAGTGACAGCCAGGGCCTTCATCAGGAAAGCTCTTGCAATTGGAGAGCAAAAAGAGGAAGAACACATCACAGCAAATGAAGAAAAATCTCCTTCAGTGTTTAAAAAATTCTCCATTTGTCTTATCCATCCATATTGCCTTTAATCTGAAGTCCTGTGTAAATTCACTGATCTGAAGCCAAATATAGCCCAACCCATGATGGTTAATATTTCTCACATATTGTAACAAATTGAGAAATTTCCAGGCTGGAATGTTCCAGGTAGATTCCTAATTATTGTGAAAGTACCAATGTTCTTTACAGTTGGTGATCCATTGATGTAAAGAGTTAATGATTGATCCCATGAGAGAAAAAAGTTCAAACTGGCTTCTGTCTCTTACTCCACACCTCAGAGAGAATATGAGGAGCCTTTGAGGTCTGATCACACAAGAGCACTCAAGGAAGATGAACTTCTGAAATTCTTTGAATTTTTTTCTAGCTGTCATTCCATCCTCTTAGGTCCCATCATTCAGAGATTATTTTTCAAAAAAACTGACATGAACTCAATCCACCATGTGCTAAATGCTTGTTCTTCTAATGATTTCTTCTGCTAATGATTCTCCTTTTGTGTTATTATCGCAAAATGCAATAATGATTCTGCTTACTAGTGAATCAAAAATGAGTGGATTTGTGAAATTTCAGAAAAGCAAATATTTTCAAATGACCAAATCAAAGAATAGATTCTTTTGTCCTTGAGAAACAACTTAGAATTCAAAATTCCCAACTCAAGGACCTGAAATTCTTTCTGTATTAAAGCCAAGACCCTCCTCTGTCTTTGCACTGAGTCTATTTCCATGCACCTTGTGAGAATGGCCTCACTGCTGTTCCAGTGGCTCTTCCTGCCTTCAGATGTCTTAAGAATAATGAACAATTATCTGCATTTCTTTTCCAGTCTTATTTTTCTCTTCTCGTCCCTTCAGGAGTATTTCTTTCTTCTACTCTGCTCATCCTTATTTTTTTTCCCTGAAAAGGGAGTTTACACTGGAGAATCTTCATATTACTGAAGGTGACACTAGTTAAGTCCAGTTTATTGCATACTTGAGAGATGCTGATTCTTTTAAACTGGCAAAACAACTTCATCAGCATCTTCATCAAGCCTCTCTCAGCTTGGCCAGCTTGACTCTTTAAGGTCCAGTCAATGTAATGTTGTATTCTTCTGCAAGGTTTTCACTCACAGGTCTGGAATTGAGATACTGATGATGGTCACAGATTTCACAAATTTTTTTTTCTGATTAAGAGAATGTTTTGAAGAATGTGAATTTACTTACAGGTTTGAAGTAAACTATTCAAAACTTGTCTGTATAAAGCTTCCATCATGGGACTTAAATGATGCTAATAGAATAGATGACATAGATCAGTCCATCTCAAGTTTTTTCTGAAAATATGCTTCTTAGTTTTTTCCACCACTTTGATGCTAGTCCTGACCTGGTAGTGTTGTTTTTATTAATTTTGTGAGTTCAAAATGCTCTGTATCTCTGGCAATTGATTTGAATATTTTATTTTTATGTTATGCTGGTCACTGAATGAAACTTCATTGAAGCTGATAGGCTTATTAATATTCATCTTTAAGTCACAATAACTGCAGGCCTCATGCTTGTCTGTCACTGGCAGCTGAAGCAATATCAGCCACACCCATAGCCCGGGGTACATGGACAAGAGATTTAAGTAAACTGTATAGTAGCTTCTGCTGTTGGTTCAGATAAAATGTTTCCAACCTAGGAAAACATTACAAAATTCCAGGGAGAAAATAGGACCAGAAAAGCAATGCAAACATGTTTTAATAAAGAAAAGGGAGGAAGACCACTTTGTGCACAGGTCTTCTTGAAAGGAAACTTGGAAATACAAGCAGAGGTGGTTTCTATCTGGATTCACCTTTCTTCTAGGGGAACAAAACCTTCACATGCATAATGTGGAAATAAAAGGCATTGCACCTAATAAATGCTTCACTCCATCACTGATTTATGTCCTTAATGAAAATAGCCTCAAAACCTCCTCCTGGCTCAACCTAAGTCAAAAATTATGACTTTAATAGCAGAGTGAATCCAGTTTCTGACGAGATAATTTTAAAGTTTCTATTAACCTTGAACTAACTTGGAATGTGAAAAAAGAAAAATATATTTTCTTTTAAAACTATTTTCTATTTTTTATATCTCAGATGAGAATACTGTATTGTCTCAGCTATAAAAAAATAATGTAAACTACTGCTACCCTAACATGATCTTCTTGGGAGTGAAATTAAGATTTATTCATTACTTTAGGAACATAGCTCATAGGCTGAGGAGATAAGCATGACAGGGGTTTGAGCAGTTAGTTTGGTCACTGGCATCCTAGTACACTTCTTGAAAAATCTCACTTCTTCTGTAACACTGAGAGGCAGAGACTGCCTCTATACTTTGGAGTCTTCCACCCTACAAATTGTCCAGAATGTAGCTACAGGGCAGGAAAGGGAATAAAAATCTACCTGTCTTGACAGGAATCCAGAGAAGACTTTGATGGTTTCTTCCAGAAACAGAAGAGTTCCAAGGCAAACTGGCAATAAACTAATTAGACAGACTTGCAGATTACATTCAGTGAAAGAAAGGCAAAACTTTTCCGAGAGGCTACGGAATTCACTGCAGAACCTGAATCTTCCTGCATCAGTGCATCAGAAGAGGAAGCAGTTATCAGTGAAGAAGATGGAAATTAGTTGTTGTGAGCCTATAAATATGTCTGTGATTAGTACGGACGATGGAGGAGGTTTTGGGTCTCTCCCCTAACTGATGGTTTCGTTTTTAGAATAAAAATAATTTCCCAAAATGAGAGAGTTTAAGAATAATGTAAAGCATGAAATCCCAGTTAATTGTCAAGATGCTGAAACCTTGGCAAAATAAATAAATAAATAAAAACACTTGAAATTAAGCAAGATATGTAGGTAGTTGTGAGAACATATGAAAAAGCTTTTGATTTCTTCGTGATAAAGTATGAATAACGAATACCTATAAAGTGTCCTACAGAGTAATTTTATGGAATTCCATTTTAAAGATAAAGCCCAGGTCATCAAAGGAAAAGATCTCTAAAGGCAACTGATCTGCCATGGGTAGATTACCCTGTCTGTAAAAGCACACAACATTGTAGCTACCTGCTGTGGTAGTTTTATAGAAAAAGAAGGAAAAGATAAAGTGAAATAATTTTCATAAAAGGATTCTAGCTGCTGAAGTCTTTTTGGCTTTGAAGGAGAGATGGATGCTTGTTTATTCTGTGAGCACTTTTGATCAGCAAAAGCAGTAGGAAAAAATATATGCAAAACAGGAAGAAACGTATCTAGTAAACACATAGACACAGGGAAACTGCAGGGGAGAAAATAAGCTTATTTTGATGCTGACTTTAATGCAGTATTCTAGCATTTAATATAAAACATATGATGATCTGAGGAACTTTTATTATTGAAAGCAATCGTCCTGATCAAGTATGGATTCTTTACAGCAACGATGAGAGAGAAATACTTTATTAAACAGCTAACTCACCATTTACCTGCTGCAAAGGTGGAGGAAGACCTTTGAGCCATCAAGGAATTAATCACGACTTCTTCAATTTGGAACCTAACCTTTTCATCATTGTTCTGATGAGAAGATAAAAGCAGATTCAGCAGGCTACTGAAAGCAAGTTTGCAGGAGGATTCATGCTTGCTAAGAAATAGATGGAGCCAGGGATGTGGCGTGGAGAGAAGTCTGACCTAAAGGGCAGTAGGAAGACTACCCTCACAGCAAACTGAGGCCTCTGGTGAATAACATACATAGTGTCCCCAGTGCCTTTGAAAAGATACTGGGAATGGTGTTCCATGACACATTATGCTTGTTCGACCCAGGTAGTATTTGCTGCAAGGTAGTGTCTGAGTGAAAACCAGTACATCTGCCAGAGATCCAGGATAAGCTGGAGATTTCTTACTTGCTACTGTACTCAATGAGAGGCCAGTGTGCATGTACCACATGCACATGCTTTCTCTGAAAAAAAAAAAAAAAAATAAAAAGAGTAGTGCTCAAATCTATGCAGCTCTACAGATAATCAGCCATATTTTGTAAACCTTCTCTTTATTACAGAGCAGTTACTTGGAAGTTGAACAGTATTGCAAAAGCAGTGGATAGACAGGCAATGGGAGATATTTCGAAGCATGGTTTAGAGTTTCCATAATTCTTAAGGGTTGTTGCAACTGCTCATCTGAGACTGTTTCAGGCTGCCTTTTGTATGGGGCACAGATTCTGATATTCACACTTTGAGAGAAGTACTAGTGAGCAGACAAATGAAGTGGGCAGTAGCTATTTACAGCAAATGTACAAGTAAGAGTCATTTCCTTCAAGTTTTGTACTGAAGGACAGAATTCCCATAGGTAGTTCATCCCCACAGTGGTTCATTGTATTTGTGAGGCATATAGAGAGCAAAATCTACTGCAAGGTTTTCACAATTACCTTTAGTATAGCTTATGCCTAATTGAGAAAGCTTTGATGGGAGCAGATGCTGCCTGAAAAAGACAAGAAAGGAACTGACTGATTAGGAATGGAGAATGTGTTTAGACAAAAATAGATGCTGCTTTGTTTAATGTGAATGGGGACATAAGTTCCTGCAGCATGCTCTGAGCCCCTTACTCAGAGAGGACTTGGATACCAGAGAAAAGTAATGACATGGTAGATATATCTTTGCTAGAATGCAGTACCACCATTTGTTATTATAATAAAGGCTTTAAATTTACAGCAGAAAGTTTGAAATATAAAAGATTAAGTACAGAAGATTCCAGTTACTCCCCAACAGCAGATGATGATGGATGCATCAAAAAAAAAAAAAAACAACCTAAAGCAAAATCAAAGATATGAAAAAAGCTGTGTGTGATTCTTGTGAGAGGCATTTATTTCAATGTGTCTGCCTGCGTGATATGGACTGGTAGTCAACTTCGTTGGGTTCCAATGAAGACTTACTGAAAGCCAACAAAGAAACCTTAACAGCAGAACCCAAGATTTTAAAAGCTTATTTCTTTGCTGAAGATGGGAAAATACAGAGAATTCTGATATTAAAAGCTGACAGAGGTGAAAAGAGGAGAAGGAAGTGTTCCTTATAGCTGTTCTCAAATCATAAATATATATAATCCTAAATATATATATATATATATAAATCTTTAAATTAGGCATAGTATATCTCATTAGATGTTAAAGACATGGGAATATGAAAAATAGTAGGAACTCATTTCTAGCTATTCTTTTTAGTTTCCTGAAGGGTTATGGAAGAGTCAGGAAAAGATTACACTAAAATTGGGGATTAGCAATTTGAAAATGTCATGAGATATATGTAGCATGCAAATAATACTAATTTAAAATAATTTATATTTTGTAAATGACTTCTTTTCTGCTGGCATGGGCCTTCTTGCCATTCTGGATTCCACCACTGTGACAGACCAGAAGTGTTGTTTCAATATATAGTGGGTGAAATCGACTGTAAATATGCTAATACTCTACCTTAAATGTGAAAAATTGTCCAGTGGACAGTTGGAGCTCTAGCTCTAGCCTAGACACTGTACAGGGCTGACCATGAATTTGTGCACAACTGGCTCTGAATGAAAATCCAGGGACGTGGGAGGAGCTGTGTGTGCATGAGTGTAGGTGAGGGATGTAGAGAAACACCGCAGCAGCCAAGAAACTGGAGAAGCACTTGAAACAAAACACCTGGGGAAAAAAAAAATTTAAAAAGCCCAAAGAGTGCTATGGGACAAGTGCTACACTGGAAATGATGAGAACCGTGAGCTCCATGGAAAATGCTTCCCTTCTTTTGCATCATATTGAATTTAGGACAACAGAACTGTATGTATACTGTTCATAAATAAAGATGATTGTGCCAAAGAGGTAACTGACTTATAACTGCTTTTCCCATCTATGTGACACTTTTTGTTTTAGCCTGCTGGTTGGGTCCAAAGGATATCCATAGTTTGGATTGTTTGGGAAATCTAGTCCAACAGTGTGAAAACAGCAAATCCCCATAAAGGGGAATTTCATGAATAGAGTTTTGCTTTTTTCCCCTCCCTTTTCCTCTCTCCTCCACCTGATAGTAGAGTGACTTAATACCGAGTATCTGGGCTACCATTAAGGGACTTGGAGAAAACAGATTAACAGGTAAGAAATGAGCTATGTTAATGAAATATTCATTATAAAAAGGCAGAGCGATCCTTTTAGACAAAGCCTAAGAAAGAAGGTTATTCTGTTTTCATGTGCTATACCTACATATAATTTATATGAAAATAAAAATTTATTATTTGTTTTTACTTTTTTTTTTTTTTTTACAATTATTATGGGCTTGCTAAGGTATGGAAGTGACCTAATAGTTACAATTGTGACCTCTGAGTTATTGTTAATTTTACTGTCAGTATGTGCTTCACTTCTCCTACTTAATGGTATGCTAATTGTACAGCAGGATGTCACATTCTCCAACATACAGATTCCCTATTTCAATTACAGCTAAGTAAATCTCCATTACTAATGAGTAAGCATTTCTTTTCCATGTACATTTGCATTATAATGGACATTTTCTTTGTGCACTAAAATTATTCTTTCCTTGACAACAACTATATATTTTATTTTACAGTAAAGGCTACGACATGATGATTCATTCCTTTCTGTTGAGTTTATCTGTATTTAAATCGTCAAATGTTCTAGGTAGCCTGAAATTTTCTGTCCCGTGTTATTTTTGTGTTCTTCCAGAATAAATGTATGTATTTGCTTTAAAACAGCCTGCTTAAGACAAATCACAAAAAAAGTAAGCTTACATGCTGGTCATAAATTAAGCTGTGTTTTTGAAATTGTTTCAGTGTTTCACTCATGTTGCTGAGAAATCTCAACTCTTTATGTCAGTGCAAAGTGACCTTCATGATATAATTTTTGACTGATTTGAATATAAAGAACAAGTGACCACATGTGACCCATGTCATTTCAAGATCCCACTCTGCTTAACAGAGCATAGCTCTTCGGCTATTAAGTACAGTCCCCCAAACAGACATTTACTGCCCTGCTGGTGCATAGATCTACAAATGCAGCAGGCAGCTGAGTCGAAGGAAGGGGAAGGCCTCCTGTTGGATCTGAGCTGTGCAGCTCTGCTGCCAAACCCGCTGCCTCCTGAGGGCTGTGGCCAGGCACTGGGTGCTGCTGAACTGCTGAACTTGGGTAGCCAGTGCTGCTGGCAGAGGATTCCCTTTGCCTGCCAGGGCAGTGACCCAGGAGGCTTTCCCTGCCCTGCATCAGGAAATAAGGATATTGGCAAATTGAGTCCCTGTGGTGAAGATTCTTCCTTCAGTCTGCATGGCCCTGGGAAAATGTAGCACCTTTTATGCACAAATAAGGACTGTGAGTTTTATTGATAAATTGGTAGCTTAACCTTTGATAATATGCAGCAAAGAAGATGTTGCTGTGATTTTGGTGGGGCCACTCCCTCTGCAGTAAATGATGTTATTAGAATGATCATTTTTAGATGCCCAGAGAAGGCTTATGTATCAAAGAGGGTGCATTAATTAACAATCATTAATATTCCTGATGATTTTTAAGTTGGCCTGGTGGTGGGTATGTATATGGGGAAAATGCTGGATGTTGGGTTTGTTTAATGATATATGTACATGGGATATTTTAAAGAAGTAAAATGTGGTGGAAGTGTTAGGTAGCATTCCAGAAATACAGGAGGAAATGTATGCAACGAGAAGTTAGAACTAACAGATTGATTTCCTGGTCACTGTGCATGAATTCTTTCTAGCCTTGTGTATATCCTGATAATCAGATGGCTTACAGTATAGATACAAAGTTTGTTTTGTTTTTATTTTGAAAGGCCTACGGTATGCAGCCTTTTTCCCAGACAGCAGCAAAAAACAAGGTGAACAATTTTTGCACTATGTGGTTTTGAATTCTGTCATATTTTCTATTACGTTTCTGTCTTCCATTAGGATAGCTTAGTTTACTATATTAGCCACCACCATCATCCATATCACTCCCAACTCCGAGTTTAGTGTGCATCCCGTGTGTTTGTAGCCGGATGACTCTCCCGGGGCTGGCAGTGGTCGCTCACATGTCACAATTCCCTGTCACCGCGGTCGCCCTTGGATCGCTGGTTTTGGGAGCGGCTGGTGGCACCTGGTGGTGGGTGCGGTGTTTGCAGATTTAACCGTGTCTGCGGCTGGCAGGGTTTCGACCCGTCCTACCCCGAGCACCGTCTGAGCTTGAGATATTTAAATAAATCCGATTTCCCGCATGGAAAAACAAAATACATAAATTTAAAAAAAAAAAAAAAAAAAAAAAAAAAAAAAAAGCGTTTTGAGCACATTTCCTTCCCACTCGCACGTATGTAGACCAAGAGAAGCAATAACTAACATTTGCTGTTGGAGGAAAATTAATGCCTCTGACCTCACTGTTGAATTCAGTAGGACAGTTGTCCACAAGGGTTATGTACCTTTTTTATTGTTTTTTTTAATTATTGTTTCAAATATACTGCAAAATTAGTATTTTATATATACAAATATACTAAATATACTGCATTAGATGAAAAATCTTTTCTGTGAAAAACCTGGGTGTTTGTGTTTAGAAATAATGATGTTTTCAAAACTTTACATTGTGAATACTGAAGGATCTTCTTTTGGTGTTTTAACGTCATGGTTTCTGGCTTGAGTGTATGATTTTTCTTGCCAGCAAGTATATTTCCGTATGTTTATGAAATTCCACATCTCTTTGCCAGCATATTTCTTAACAATGGAATATCTGGGAGATACTAATATGTAACTAATACAAATGAAAATTAAGAATCCTGGACTCTGTTTCTCTGGTGAAACTTCAGGACCTCTTGGGGTCTTCTCAGTTTGATTTTTATCTGAATAGATCTTTAACCAAAACCAATTATTTTTTTTGTTTGCTTGGCCCTTTACAGCCACCTGATTTTTTTTTTCATTTCACAAAGAAGATAAGTATTACCGATCATATGAAAGAAATACAAAGCAATACTTTATCTTGATTTTTCTCAGTCTGCATGCAAATCAAGTACCCTAAAAATGCAGTATCTTTAGTTGTTTCTAAAATATCCTAAAGAAAGTGCTGACACTGGAATTCGAAATGGGAAAGATTTGGTGAAACAAGAATGTCTTCTTCGTAGCCAAATTTTGTGGTATTATTATGCCATTCTGAGATATACAGAATTGGCCAATAGAATTAAAGGAAGGGACTGCATTAAATGAGAAGAAATGATAAAAGGTCAAGTTACATAATTGCATAACAAAGGAGGGCAAAGTTCTGAGTTAAAAATCACTGGTTAAGGGTGTTAAGTTTTTCCCGCGCCCTAAATTTGTTGCCCGTGCATTCCAACATTCATGGTATATAAACTCCAGCATAGGCAGTCTGAGGCTGTCCCTACATCTCTTATGTTCATGGAGGCTTTGGTCAGAGGAATTATATACACAACACTGCTGTTCTTCAGTGTCAGGGACAGAAAAGTGCCACTTCTGTGTAGCGCTTCTTATGCTGCTCCGCTGGAGGAGACCTTTCACACGAGGACTTAAATGACTGTAGTTCCCAGGCAGAGAAAAATGAGAATCGAAAAAAATGCCAGGTCTGGCAGTTGATGGGAATTGCTAACTCCACCTTTACAACATGATATGAAAAACAGCTTGATCAGATTTTTATCAAGATAATTTATTGAAGAATAGGAGTCATTTTTTCAGAGATCTGAACCCATTGAAAAGTGACATTTGACATGAAAAAGCATTGGGATTTTTATCTGAGATATGACAGCTATTTTGTCTTCTAAGTGTAGAGAAAAGTGTGGCATTTCAGATAACAAACATAAACATTTAACAGTGGCCACTGGCAATTCTGCTTGGTTTTAGAACTATAGATTCCTAGAGCAAAATTCAGCCTCCAAATTGTATGCACGTTGCTCTCATTTATTTCAGCAAAGCTTGTGCACATGTTTCAAAGGTCAGAATTTGGCCGCTGGGGGTGAATTTTGAAGGAAGAGTATATTAAAGACATCTGTGCATCAGCAGAACCATATCCTTTGTCTTCTGTAGAGCATTTCAGGAATGAGCCTAGTGCTACTGAGCACGGCAAGTGAAACATTTTCAATTTTTCGAATTGCATTGGGATTGCTTAGCAGAAACATATCTTGCAGTCATTGGTTCATGATTTCATTTATTTCTTGTAACTCAACACTTTGATTCTGAAAAGTTGACATTTTTAAGAGAATAAAGACTAGAGGGAACCACCCTTCAGAAAATTACGGTTGAAAATATACTGTAACAATCAAACCAAGGAAAGTAGTCCAAGAAAATAGGTATGATCTGTTGAGATGCACAAACTTTTGTTTGCAGTCTATACAGAGAGGTCAACGAATGTTTTACACAAAGGTAGAAAACAAATCCACTTTTCATTGTGGACAGAGCTCATATTTTAAATTGCTACTAATCAGACACTTGGAAAAACCTAAAACTTGGCATTCATATTCTATTGGAGTTAGTGTGCATTAAATTGATGAAGATCTTTACGCATGTAGATGTTCCCCTGTTTTTTAAACATTATACACTTCTTAAAATGTTTATAATGTCTAATTGCTGCTGGATTTCAAGACATATCAATTTTGTTCTTAGTTCCTGCAGATTTTGACAAAATATCATACCAAAATATTTTGTATTTCTTGTAGGACTGGGAAACAGAAAATCATGACTGGTATTGTTTTGAATGCCATTTGCCTGGAGAGGTGTTGATATGTGACCTGTGTTTTCGTGTGTATCATTCCAAGTGTTTGTCTGATGAGTTCAGGCTTAGAGACAGCAGTAGTCACTGGCAGTGCCCAGTTTGCAGGGTGAGTACCTATGAGATTTCATGTGCTGATTAGAGGATTGATATTCATTAATAGATTCATTAAGGTGCCCAGATGGTCTGGCCAGGTTAATGGATAAAGAACTAAATATTGAAATGATTGTACATACCTAAAGCATCTATACAGAGATACCAAAATGTGGTGCATGTAGCAGATGGTCATTTTTGAAGACTCCAGCGAGTTTTACTTATGCATTTGAACGCACACAGTTCACTGTGTGGAATGTGTGTGCCTATGTTTGCCACGCGTGAATGCAGTACATTGTGAAACCTTCAACATGAGTAAACAAATTGCTGTATAAGAGATGCTACTGGTTTTACTTATCATTTTAATGAACAATGAAAAATATGACCTTTTTTTGTATTTTGATGACTGCATTCTTAATATTTTATTGGAATAATATTTTACATTATAAAACCACAATCACATTACTGGTGAGGGCAGTGTCAAACGATACAAAGTGAAATCCTGCTGCTCATTTACTCCAGTGGATTCTATTGGTGCAGAAAAGGCAGTCTGGATTTACTCATAGCATCCATATCTATATTGCTTTTTCTTTAAAAATGCTATTCTTATGACTGTGATAGGGAAAAAGTATTGTTTATATACTTTCCAAGAATGGGCAGATATGTGTCATTAGAAGACTAAACATTCTAGTCAAGATGGTGCTTACTGGTACCTGTCCATGAATCAGCTGGGTATTTCCTGCTGTTGTCAACTCTGTGCCACCTCCTGCAATGAAGCATGTTGCTAGGCTTCCTACAGAGCTAGGCTCCTCCTTTCCTGTGGAAGGAATAATGAATATGAATATTTAAGATAAAACATTTTCTACAGAAAGGCATAAAACTGCCAGAGGGAGAGGCAATTCCTTTGCTAAAAACTGTAGAGCAGCAAAATCACCTTCAGATGATTTGTGCTGCAAGGAATGTAAGGGTGCAGGCACTTCATAGTATGGAGAAGCAGCTGTTGAAAACACATGGGTTGTTTTGTTTCAAAACAGCATTTTTTGAATGGTGTTAACCTCAGAACCAATTATGAAAAAACCTGTTGCCTGTTACCTCAGATTGGGAGGTCTCAAGGTTTAGGGAAATAGCAAGAAAATCAAACCTGCCTCAATGAAATTGAAAGAAATTAAAAAGAAATAGTGGCAGGGAAAAAAACAGTTAATAACAGAGACATGTAGTGTATCTCTCCATATTGAATTGCTAGCCTTTAATTTAGCTACTCAGTATTGCCTCTGTTAAAAACAAAGAACGACCATATACAGATGAATGTCTTTCAAATTTTTAAATAAGCATCTTTAATATTTGTTGATTCTCATAATAAGTACTGGCAGTTCCTATAGACAGTTAAAATTAGGTAAACTGGATGCAATCTCCACTCTAGTTTGCCAGTAATTTTAGATGACACCTAGTGACAGTGGGAAATGTTGATGCTTTATGCCACCTTGTATATGAGGTGGTTTTTATTACGTTTATCTCGTAAAATGGATGGAAATGCTGAATCATTGCATGACATATGCACCAGTACGTCAGCTTTGAGAACAGTTTGACTTTCCTTCTGAAGCCTTGAGGTCCTTTATGGTAATGATATTAAATAAATATTTACATTGAAAAAAAATCCTGTGAAACTCAAACCATGTGCTCTGTGTCCAACTTTCTGTATATTCTTTCCCTTTTTGTTATACAAAAACTGAGGAGAGGCATTGAGGGCTCTTAAATGCTTCCTGCCCCAGAGGTCTTTGACTTGCTTAGTGCCTCAGGTGATGATCAGCCTATTTTTGTGAATATTGCCATTAAGAATGCCATGGCATCCTTTCTTCCCCTGTTCCAGCAGCTCCTATTTTTCTTGTAGTTAGTTCACTTCAAGCCCTAATTCTGCAAACTTGGACTAAGGAGGCTTGCACAGTCCCTGTAAGTGTGGAAGTCAGCATCCTAGTGTCAGGCTTCAGTATCCTACTACTTTCTCCCCACCCTCCTAGGAAATGACTGCTCTAATTTCATTTTAAAAGCAAGAGAGTGGCCTATATTCGAAAAAACTGCTAATGTGGAGAGCCCTGGCTGATGTCCAGAGGAGGTAACAGAGCTTAACTATCTTGCATAAGGGCAATGGGATTTACTTTGCATTATCAGCAGTAAATACATACGTTCAAGCAAAGTGATAGCTGGGACAAAGAGATACATATATTTTAATACTTAATTCTCTTAACTAGACATAACACTTTTCACTTGGGGATTTTGAAGCTCTTCGCAAAGATGAAATAAAAGTTTGTTTAAAATATAATGTATTAGGAAAAATACTCAAAGAACACGTCATTCTTATGTAAAGATAACTTCTGTAATGCTGCCAAGGTCAGCAAGCCTTTAGACTGTTCATTTCACAAATACTGGTAGTATTAGTTTGATCAACCTATGCAGCTTTATCTTGCACACTTGACTACTCAGAAATATTTTATAAAGGACATTGCCAAGGATTTGTTTGTAACTTTAAAATATTTTCCCTCCTGTAAAGTTTATAATGATCCCTTGCAAACCTTGTTCTGAACTCTGTTTCCCGGCCAGTGGTTTTTCTTCACTGCATCCATAAATGACATTGTCCAGTTCCTTGCTTTCTACTTCATTTTTTTTTTTTAACTTGGCAGTACCAATCTGAATGTTTTTGTACCCTATATAACTCACAGCAGGAGTCAAAAGTCAAACAAAGTTCAATTCAAACCACATTGCAGTGATTGAAATTTTTCCCCGACTGTTGACTAATGATTATCTTAAGTGAAATAAATTGGTATTATCAGCAAAATTCCTGGCAGACAGGTCACAAGAGAAAAACTTAATATTGAATGAGCTTAGAGATTACATTCCCCACTACTGGAATGGTCCTTTCATGACAGGGTTAGCCAGGTCTGTCTCTGAAGGATGTAGAAGATTTATACATTTATTTCTGCTCTTAGGTACAAGGAGGAAATCAATTTTCTTCAGCTGTTAATTTAGCACCTTAGAACTACAGAAGGTGCTGCAAAAATACTAGTGTTGTTTTTTTTAAGGAGAATAGATATATACAAAATTCTGAAGAGTATTTGATCACATGTTGATGTAACTGACTATTATTTCTTTTCTAAAAATCTAAATTTAAAAAAAATATAGAAAGGCAATGTAAGCATGTTGTTATATGCTCTGTCCCAGAGAAAAAGATTTTTATTTTTGAAACAAAAATAAAGAATTATTCATTCATGGTTTCACTTGGTTCCCAAATTTTTTACAGTCATCTGATCAGAGATTGGTCTTCCATGCACATGCTTTGCAAGGAATTAAAACCAATTTACCTATCATAATGAGTATTCTAATATTACTGGAGTTTACACATATGAGACTAAAGTAATCTGTAGAGCTGAAGACCCTAAATGCTGTGCTGATAAGTATTCTAAAAATAGGCTATTTAGGAGTCCTTGTACTGTACTAAGCATTTCATAGAATACATAAAAATACACCATGATGCAGTTGACAACTTCAGACAAAATCTGACAATTGAGAATGACAAACAGTAGAAAGTTAGAAGCAGAGAAAGATGGAAGTTACTTACGTGAAGTGTTTAGATAGGGGATGTTAGGTACTAGCTGCCAATAGAATGTAAAATACAAGGAGGAAAGAGTATGGCTCTATTGACATACTTTATGGGGTGTTGTGGTAGGAGTTTGTTAGATAACTATGTGATGCAATGTGCTTGAAACAGGATTTGGTGTGATCACACAGATCCATCAGATCATGGGTTGATGGGTAAAGGGAAGTCCTAGTATGGGACCAGTATTAGCACCACATGGTTCAGTGTGCAGAGCCCATACCTGAGGAGGAGTTAGTCCTGTGCAGGTCCCTCCCATGCAGATTGAGTAAATCAGGGAGCTGGTACAACTGGGCACTGCGTAGGATGTACTTAATAAAGTGTAAAGATATTTGTCCACAGCAGTGAGAAAACTGGGAAACCTCCACTTAGAGCCTCCTACCACCTCCTTGGGCACATAAAGACATATTTAATTCATATGATGCTTCACATTCAGAAAGTGCTTAATGCACTGTACAAGTAGAAATCAATTTGTGTATTCAGCTGTAAGATTTCCAAAAGCACCTGATACTTTGAAAATTCTAGTTTAACTGCATATCATCTTGAAAGAGGCAAGTCTTAGGCCTTATTTTGCTCATGCAGAAGCTTTTCTGTACAGTACTTAGGGCATTGGGCTCATTGATTGCTCTGAGACCCATTCTATGTGCCTGCATACCTTTCTTAATTGTACAGGAAACCTGAGGACCTGAGGGTTGGAAGTTTGAGAGGGCGGTAGAACAGTAAAGCTTTCCATATGTAGCACCAAATTCCTCTGGAAATTTAAGCCCTAAAAAAATCCGAGGTCTAGTGTGTAAAGCAAGGAGTTTCTAAAAAGCAGTAGTGAATGTATGTTAGACTCATGCACATAATTCCCCTCTCCAGATAGACCCCCTGGAAACCTGAATTGCTTCTGAAAATGGACCTGGTGCTGTCGAAACATGTATCTGTCATTGAGCAACCTCCACATAATCCATCACTGAACTGAAATGCAGCTCTTTGGTGTGGGTATACACAGGACAGGTGCAAGAGGAAGGGAAAAAATATTCATTAATGGGATATTACAAGGAAATGGAAACCTCTTTACATGGAGCAAATGGACTTTAAATGCTTATAGTTAGACAGAAGGCTGGCACTGACACCTTGCATTCCTTAGAGTTCTTCTATTTTTTTTTTCTCTTCAAGTGAAAGACTGCAGCAGCTGCAGCACAGTGACTATTGTCACCCTGGGAGTTGGGAGCCACATTGGAACTCGAGGTGCAAGTGTTAGTCACTGCTATCACAATTAGTGCTACTGCAGGATGGAGGGTTTCTTGGCAGTACCCCCAGCTGCTGCTAACCTCTTGCGGTTTGTCAAGCCTTGCAGTGAATTCCTGCACTATAAGCATTTCAGAATTTCTAAAAAAAGTTACACCTGCACAGTGCAATATATTGCTATTCTCTTTAAGAGACAGATAATATTATTAATCTAAAATATTGGATATAAAGAGCAATGTAAGTCCAACCTTCAGGTACTAACTTCTACAAAACAGATGTGCTGCAGAGCACATATATAAGGGCATATATAAGGTATTTCCTGCACCCACAAGCAAAGAGTTAGATTGCAGCCTTGGCCTTTCACCTACCAGATCTCATTAATCTTCTGCATGAGGATTGCTATTGTGAAGGTTATTCCTTCACTCCTCCATCCCCTATGTAAACATGTATGCCTGACCAAGCCTTTCACTTTGCCTTGATTCAAAGCAGAATGTTTGCAGATTTCTCTAAAAAATTGGAGTGACTTAGGAATTGTCCATGGTGTGGGTAAACCCCAATAGGCAGCTAAGCACCACACAGCCTCTCAGGTCTCCCCAGCTCCCAGTGGGACAGAGAAAAAAAAAAGAAAAAAAAGATTTGATCAAGATAAAAATTATTAAATTGATAAGAAATGGAAGAAAATAGAAAAATAAAACAAAATTAATTCAAAAGCAATCACTCCCCACTCTACATGGACAGACTAATGCCCAGAGAGTTTCTGAGCTACAGATGGCTAACTCCTCCCTAACCCCCTTCCTCTCCCTTTTTGTTGCTGAGCATGACATTGGTTAGTTCAGGTTGTCTGCCTGATTGTGTCTTCTCCCAATCTCCTGTGTACCCCTCAGACTGTTCACTGTGGAGGCAGAGTGAGAAACTCCAAGGCCTGATGCTCTTCAAACGCTGTTTTAGCAAGAGCTAAAACACCCATGTGTTATCAACACTGTTTTGGTCACAAATCCAAATTGTGGTGCCATATGAGCTACTGTGAAGACAATTAACTTCATCTAGACAGCCAGACCTAGTACAGTCCTATATTAAGATAATATATCCCAAATATAGGCTAGCTGCAAGTATAAAAATCCTGATCATATTTTGGGAACTAGATTGAATATTAGCATGAAAGAAACTTGAAAGAAACTTGAACTTAAACAAGACTTGCAGTACCATATCTTAGTAGATCTGACTGTGAGAAAAGATACACAGTGGATCTTGCTATTTTTACAGATTCAGAAGCCACTATCAGGGGTTTTGTTTCCTGAAAGTAGGAAATTAGAAGACCTAATTTTCATTTATACTTGCTTATATATCACTCTGGCTATAAGGGGACCTGAAAGTGGGTATATTTTCTTGTGTCAGAGAATTAGAAATAGATTTTATGCAAACCATAGTCCTAATCTAGTCTATTTTCTTGCTTTAAGTGGCTCTAGGTTGACTTCTCTGAGAACACTACAAGTCTTCAAAATACAAACAAGGGGGTTTTTTTACATTTTACATTATAACTTCCAAAGAATGTGTGAATGGTACCTCCTAGATGGCTAATCTTTGTTGAAAAGTGAATGAAGAGGTTGGAATATGACTTGCTTTCTGCAAAGGGTGAAAAACCTTGCCATAAAAAGACATTTTGCTGGCTCATGGGCTCCAATTCCCCAAATTTATTACCTTTCAAAATTTAGTAGAGGAACGTGGAGATCAAATTTTCTTAAAATAAATCAGTGTAGGGAATTGAAGGAAAAGTGGAAAAATTCAAGTTTGCCTGAATTGGCAAGTTAATTATATCATTTTCATTGGTGCTTAAGATGATATTAATTTCTGACATCAATAATGATACAAAGCCAGCTATCTATCTTTTCTTATGATCTGAAGGATAAGACTGTAAACCATCTATCTCAACACAGTCTCTTACAAACTGTCTTGCCCAGCAGGGCATGAAAAATGGTTCACATGAATTCAAAGGATGATAAATTCAGAGCCATGTCAGAAAAAGAGTTATAAAAGGACTAGGCAGTGCAAGTGAGTTTTACTGTGTTCTTATAAGTCTCAGTCTTTTAAAATGCTGTGTCATTAGCAAGCATACAGCACTCCAGTGCCTGAAATGACAAAATGACAGCAGCATTTCATAATGCAGATAATTTAATGCACATTTGGGTTCTCATTTGCAGTAGCAGTGTTGGTTTATGAGAAACCGAATAGGTGACTTGAATTCCAGCAGAATGCACGTTCTCATCTCAGTCAAACAGAAGTGTGCAGAAAGTGATTGAGACCTATGGTGCAGGATAAAATTCTATCTCAGTCCAGAGTTTGAAAGGAAGGTCAGGCAACAATTAATATTGTGAAAATAATGCTTAAAGGAACTGTAGGTGTTAGAAATACCTGGGGCTTGCCCTTTCCACAGCGCTGAGTTTTACCCACCAATGGTAGTCAGAAGAAAGCTATAGTGTTGTTATGCATAATGTAGTATCTAAGTAAGTTCATGACTGAACTTGTATTTCAGCACAGTTTGTAATGATTCTAATTGTTGTTAAGCAGTCAAACAAGCTTCACAGGTAGTGCTGTGTAAAGTTTTATTTTAAGAAAGAGGTAATGAGTACAATTTTGAGAGGTACAGGTTGCACCTTTACTGTAGCACAGGGGGCAGCCTGTGATTTTCAGTGTCTTCTGTGTCTTGCAAAAGGAATATAAACAGAGGAGACACAACCAAATCCTATAAGATTTTTTTAATGCTAATTTTTAATTTTTATTCTTGCCAAGTAAATATGTAAAAGCAGTTGCTCTGCACTCAGTGTGTGTGCTTCCTCTATACATTCAGAGCCATATATAATTCAGTGAAAAATAGCACACTCTAGTGATCGATAATTCTTAAATCTCATACCTCTTTTAGTTACCTGTTAGAACATATATTGATATTTTGCTTGTGTTTGCTAAACAACGGTCATCTGCATCATTATGTGGATCTTGTTAAAGACCATCAGATTTTGAGGATGCAGTTGTTACTGAGGCAGTTTGGTCCACACAGTTTGCATACAGGTGTTGATGTGAGGCATGAAAAGGAGAGAACTCAGCTTGGCTCTCAGTGCATAAGGAGGTATGAGGAAGAGTAAATGCCTTGCAAGAGATGTGAGCACTTCAGGTTAATAAACCTGGAACCCATGCTGTTGTTTCACTGTGCTTTTGTTTTGGAAAAGTACTCTAGAACAGAGCAAGGAGAAGACAGCACTTTTCAGCCAGCTGTGGTAAGGCCATGCAGAACTGTGCACAGCTGCTGTGATCTGGAACTGGAAAAGCTGGTTTGTAAGAGCACATGCGGCATCTGCAGAGAGCCACTTTCTCTGTAAGAGCACTTTTTCTGTATGCAGGGTTTCCCCCTAGCCTGGATGGACTTTATCAATTTTGAAGGGTGAGAATAAATCTCTATACCAGTCCAAGATGAGACAGAAAAACTCTGGATACTGAACTGCTAAAAAGTAGTGATCTGTGTTCCAGAATCTGGATTAGATTTTGTGAAGGAAGAACCACAAAAATCTGCAACTTCTATATTTCTGGAGCAGTAAAAAGTTCTCTGAGTTTCTACTGGCTAGAACTGACTTGACTTCCTCCCAGATTGTGTCATTTTGCTTAGTAAGCACATAATTCGTAGATGGTGCAGGATATTATTTTTTAATTATTTCTTCTTTTACTGAAAGTATTAATGCCTTGCTAATAAAAAGACCATTAAAAAATTTTTAAGCTTCTCCCTAAAATGCCTTTCTTCATTGCTTTATTCTAATTAGCCACTTTTTTATGAGGGATTTTGACAAATTATTATGGATAGAAGTGGAAATAAAACTTATAATTCTTCTGTAGCTGAAATCCTCAGCCCAGACATAATTCAAAGCAACATATATAGTTGTTGTGACATGTTAGTGGTACTCATTTCCCAGAAAAGATTTTCCCTAAAATATTGTGTGTTAAGTAATTCAAAGCTGCCTTTTCAAATTATATGTTAATACAGAAAGAATTTTTATTTGATGGACTTTGAAGCCAAGTTAAAAATAATATGATCCTGTTTTATTTTGGCAGAGTATTAAGAAGAAAAACACAAGTAAACAAGAGATGAGCACATACCTACGATTCATAGTCTCTCGTATGAAGGAGCGGGTGAGTCTGAAAAAGGGAAGTTTACTCAGTGTTGTGTTGCACTGCAGAGGATGCATTATGGTTGCCCATGGGTGACTGTGCAGGGAAGAGGGCTACAAGAGGGAGTTTTTTTATTTCCCCTGTCATGTGGTGTGTGTATTCCAACATACACTTACCAGGTCTCATTACTCAGATTAGTATCATTCTGACAGGAGCAGGCCTGTGGCTCCTCTCAAATGGATATCTTTCAGATTTGAGACATGTCATCTGCCAGATTGTGGATCTCCAGTTTGGTCTTGTGAAGTCCCCACCTGAAATATTCCAAAGTATTTCATTTTCTAATCTTTTTGTGTTTTAAGCAGATTTTAAATGCAATAACATACACTGTCTCATGGTCCTTTCAGGCTATAGATCTAAACAAGAAAGGGAAAGACAACAAACATCCAATGTACCGAAGGCTGGTGCACTCAGCTGTTGATGTTCCTACTATACAGGAGGTAGAGTGACTTGCTTTCTAACTTCCACACTGCTTATGGTGTCTTTTAACAGTGAAAGACTAAAAACCCCTTCACAAGTTACATACTAATCCTGTTTAATTCTCTTTGTAATCAGTATTTCAGTATTGTATCCAGCATGGCATATGGGAGCTTAGCATTTCAAACTTTTCCTCATAAATAGGTAACTGAGTAAAATCATTTTGAGTGATACCTTGTTTTCACACAGAGTATCCTCAAGTCCTTTTGTACCAAGGTTTTACCAGGAGCAATAGGTAGCTAAAATCTTTAGAGAAAGTACCTTTTAGCTAAATCACTGAATATGGACTCGAGTGCCTATGTTTGCATATCTGGCCCAATGTTTTTGACCATTTTCTAAGTTTGGTCATTATGCCCTTGTGTAGGTGTCAAATTTATAAGCACTGAAATGATTCATAAAGAACCAATCATTTTGTTGATCATAAAAACCAAGACTCACTCAAAACACGTGTTTTGCATTAATCGTTCCAAAAATAAAGCACGAGTAAATATGTTGTCCCTGTTTTCTGAACCAAAGGTCTGATCATGACTCATATAAATCAGCTGCACATGACCAAAATGAAAGCAAATTCATTTTATTCATTGCTGCAACTGGATTACTATGCAGTATTGTGGTATGTCTTGCCCTTTACAATCACAGATGTGAAAAGCCTTTGTTTTATTATTGAAACACATGAATAAACAATAGCTTCCCTGACAGTTTTGGAGACCAGCACTAAATACTGGCAACGCTGGTTGAGTCCGAAACTAGATTAGGCCTTCCTTTTACTGTCACCTTCCACTTCCACAGAATGCCTTTCAGCCTTGATAACATCCTATACACTGATGATGTTTTGTTTGTTGATTGGAATTGTCATAGGTCTTCTTGGCAAAGCACAACTGACAATGCTGCATTCCTTATCAGACAAAAGGCCATACTAGGATTGCATGGTTTCATATAGGCATTTGTTGTGGCTTTGGAAGACTAGCAAAATCAGCTTTCTTCAGAATATACTGGATGTCCAGTGAAGATCCTGGAAGTTTAAAGGCAGTCAATATTGATCCGAAACTAGGTGGTATTATAAAGTGCAGAATGTTCATCTCAGAGAATATATTTTAATTTGAATAAGTGTTCTGGGTCACACCTTGTGCTGAAGAGATTCACCCTGTTTTAAACATGAAAATCTTTCTTAAACTTGGTAATGTATTAAAGAATCTATTTTACTTCTGAGCATTGCATAAAAGAACCAATGCAGCCAATGTTCAGGTACTAACAAGACCATATCAAAGAGTTTTAAGCATTCCTTCTGTATGCAGGAAAGGCAGCGTGTGATCTGTGTTGCATAATGCAGATTTCTGTGAAAGCTTCTCTGCATTAAACAGGTACAGCACTTTAACAGTTTTTTCACAGTCCTGTGTTTTCTTTTGTGTAGAAAGTAAATGAAGGAAAGTACAGGAGTTATGAGGAATTCAAAGCAGATGCTCAATTGCTTCTACACAACACAGTGATTTTCTATGGAGGTAAAATACTACATTTACTGCTTGCTTTTTTTGATTTCTTTTTATTTGTAGGAAACTCACAAGGTTAGGATTGAACTTGGTATTAGATAGTCTTGAGTGTGGATAAGGTCATTTGGAAGCCTTTAAAAATCGAAGTAAGTTCAAGAGGACTTTGCAGGGTCCTTTCTGGTCCACCTACTACAGAACTATTTTCATCCTCTGGCAAAACCTCTTAGTGGTAATTTGTACCACTGGCATCCTGTTTCTTCTGCAGCTTAAGTCAGTCTATACTGCGGATTTTTGTCAATTCGCATATGTTGTCCTAGGGTAGAAAGAGGTCTGATTTCTGATGTGCTGCATTAGCAGAAACATGTAGTATAGACGCTTTTTTTTTTTTTTTTAACTTTTGGGCAATACCTGCCTTATTGTGACAATAAATATGGCTACATCCACACTGGAAGTGTGCTACTGGTGCAGTGCATGGAGGTACAGCCATCAGAGAGGACACCAGACACTAGGAAGGTTGTAAGTGACTGACTGGAAGTCAACCACCACCACTGTGTCTAGAAGCTGTAGCCAGGCCCTGTAACAAGGGTCTCCAGAGCCATTATTTCAGGAAGGATGTGGTTCTCTCCTGCAGGCATGGCCCCCATCAGGGAAGCTGAGAGGAGGGTGAGACCAGTCTGTTTGCAGTACCAGGAGATTCATGCTGTGCTTGGTAGGGAGAGATGTGAATGTGGTAATAGAGGAATATATAGGTGTAAAGGGAAACACAAAGTGATAAATGGTCTGTGAAGCATTATTTAGAGCAGAGGTACTTATGTGATTGTACCTGTTTTCCTGTTGAGTGGTGATAGCAGAGAGCCATGTTTTAGGACAACTACAGTTGTCCTAACACTAAAACACTAGCAGAAAAAGAAACTGGACCCATATTAAGAGCAACTGTGTCTCCCTGCTGCTGCTCCTCGGATCTATACTTGTATTGTTTAATGTAAAAGCGATATTTTTGCATACGAATATGAAACAGAAAACAAATATTGAACTGATTGTTAGAAAATTCTAAATGGAAGGGCTGCCCAAGTGATTAAATTATGTTTTGTGTTCTCAAGCATGAAAGTCACAGCAATGACAGCTGCAAATCTTTGTGAGCACTGTGATCATACTGTGATTGTTTATACCATCTATTTTTAATTTATAGCGGACAGTGAACAAGCTGATATAGCGAGGATGCTTTACAAAGACACATGTCATGAAGTAAGTACTACCAAGTAACCAAGATGTACTAAAGATACTTGAATTTCATACTCAATTTCCATTTCAGAATTTAAGAAAATTATTCTTCATATTACAAAAATAACAAGGGTATGAAATTTGTTATAATTTTTCTCCAAACTGTCTAACAGCTGATTCATAATTCCTTTTTCTTTGGTGGTTTTTGGTTGGGGTTTTTTTGGCAATCAAACTATAATTTTAAAAATACTGATATTCAAATTTTAGTTTTGAAAATAATCAAGTAATATATAGTTGGAGTAGAAATAATTGTACTTGATAATATAAATTGAGGCGAGATTTCTGCTAAATTCTCTAAGTGGCACTGAAACATTTCTCAACATTCAGAGGAGACCAAAAAATAAAGCTTGGGGAGCCGGCACACTTTCTCCTTTTGTACAGTTGAATTACTTCTTTCACAATGTACTTTAAATATTTGATGAATTTTAAGAACTATTCTTTGCGTTTCATCTATAATAGATTATTAATATGTCAGTTAGTTTCCTCTCTCTCCCTGGGTTTTCTGAAACATGAATAATGTTTCTGCAGCTTGTCTTTCATCTTCTCACAGCCCACTTCAGTTTCACACCTCTAGTTTGCATGGGCAGAAGTAACCACCAAATTATCAAGCAGAGCTGAAAAAAATTACTACTTAGGGGAGAGAGATACTACTGAAGTCACATAAATAGGATTTTTTTGGCTTATTTATCTTTGTTTTCTTTTTCAGCTGGATGAACTGCAGCTTTGCAAGAACTGTTTCTATTTGTCAAATGCGCGACCTGACAATTGGTTCTGCTATCCTTGTGTATGTTGCTGACATAGATTTTTATTTGCTTGCTCTTCTATATAATACCCTGCAGTTTTGGTGTCATTAATGTGTTGAATATTCCATTTCAGTGGGCTTGTTTCAAAAGCATGGTTAAGACTCTGTAAGCCTAGATATTTTACACAAGTGAAGTGTTGATTGAATTTCAAAGCTGTAACAATATAGGTTATAAAATTTGGGTATCAGCCAACTACAACAGTTTTGCAAGAAAATAAGTAGCTTACAGAGATAAAACTTTTCTCCTGAATAAAGCTATGAAGACAAGTTTAATTTTTAGGCTGCTTAAGATCTCAGTTTTCCTTAGACAGTTCCACCCTTTTAAGACTGGATTTTTTTTCTTTTTTCTTTAGTTTTCTTTGTTTTTACTTTGATCCAAGCAATATATCTAACAGGGAAATACATATTGTAAGAAGATAGAAATGAAAATAGCACTAGACGTAAACTGCAACAATATTCTTAAGATACTAGCATAGCATTACAACAAAATATTTGTGGGAGATATCAATATAATACTTCATATCCAATAATAAATACAACATTTTTTCCAGATACCTAATCATGAGTTGGTTTGGGCCAAAATGAAAGGCTTTGGGTTTTGGCCAGCCAAAGTCATGCAGAAAGAGGACAATCAAGTTGATGTTCGTTTCTTTGGCCATCATCACCAAAGGTAATTTATTAATTCCATGTGCTGCTTTTATAAAACAATACTTCAAAGAATTTATCTCATCTATCATGTTGTAAATCCTGGCTCAGCTAGTTGCCAACATTAGAAAGTCTGAATACATTGCCATGGTTGTTTCAGAAAATTTAAAGTTCAGTCTAACACATCCAAAGTTTCCAAATGGCTCAGAGATTCCCGTTCCACAGTTGCCATAGGGATGGTACTTAATGCCATTTTAATTAAAGACAGAAAGTGATCTTCAAATGTTTCTTCAAATCAGTAACAGGCTGCTAATCCAGGCCAAGATGAGAATCAGACAGATTTTCACTACCGGCAGTATTGACTTTGTGCAATCTCATCTGAGGAGACACACTTCAATTTTGTGTTTTAGTGACACAATATACATCACAAATGTTTGTGTCTCACTGCTAGAGCACTAACAGAGCTCTTGCTGTGAGTCAGTTTGCAATTTCAGAGAATCATTCTTTACATTGGAAACATCACTCTTGGAGATCAGCATTTACTTCCACCTGTGGTCGGTCGTTCAGCATTTGGGGAAGGTTACTGTAGGGTTACTACAGTGGATGTACTGATTTCATTTTCCCTTTTAGTTATATGCTTATAATGTGAGGAAAGGAGATATTTCCAAAGTAATTCACTGTTGTTGGGAAGGTGGTATATTTTCGTGCATCCCCAAAGGGCCTAGGCAATTCAGTAACAGTGTTTTATGAGACTGTTTATTTAAATTGCTTTTAGTGTAGCTTGCACAGTATATAACATGTTTCCACTTGTTATATGAACTAGCAAGACTTTCTAATAGTCATAAAGTAGGTAAAGGATCTTTATTTGTACTTCAGTCACAGAATGATTTACCTTATATCTGTTTGCAAATACAGTTTATCTCATTAGTATTTCTGGCTCTAAGTTCACACAATTTCAAACTATATGATAAAGTAACCTGACACCTGTGGGATGAAGCACTTTCAACTTCTTAAATGTGTGCTGATACAAAAGACAAAGTACATTTAACTAGAGTGCCATTGCTTAATTACTGTGCTGGACTTGGACAAAAGGCTGAATTCCTGGTTGGCGTAAATTTGCATTCATGTTTCTTTGAGTTAACTGAAATGAAATTTATGTTGCAAGAATTAAGAATCTGTCCACAAACATTTGCTTTGTTACAATATTTACTCTGTTAGGTAGATGTACATGGCAGTGACTCTTTTTCTTTAATGTCCAGTGTTGTTTAGTGCTCGATATAACCTTTGAAAATGTCAAGAGCTTTCCATCTAACTCTGAGGACTCTGAATATATCTAAGAGGATGAAGTAACTTTGGAACCAAGTCATTTCATGAATTCAGTCCAAAAGGATATGACAGTCCCCACGAAGGTTCAGTCCTGATAGACAGGGGTCCAAACTGCAAACTGTCTCTGTTTAAGGGAATACATTGGCACGTTTCTTGACAGTTTTAGCAAAGAGGTCAACAGCTAAATTGAATTAGCATATTAACCGCCAGTAAAGATGTTTCTGTCTGACTCAAGGTGTTTAGCAAGAGAGAGGTTTGAAAGAGATACTTTCAACCATAGCATCCATAGTTAATGAGTGTTTATAATAACAAAAATGTCTAATAGGATGCAGCCCAGTTTTTTTTTCAAACGTGTTGAACATAAAAAAATGTTGGAGTAAAAGGAATAGTCAGTGATTGGCCACTGTGAAAAGCTGCTTTTGAAGTCAGTTTCTCAGGTCAAGAGCCTTCAAGTGTATTTAATGTTTCTGTACCTGTTTGAACTGTGTATTCAAAAGGGCCTGGATCCCCTCTGAAAACATCCAAGATATTACAGTTAACATCCATCGGCTGCACGTGAAACGCAGTATGGGGTGGAAGAAGGCCTGTGATGAGCTGGAACTGCACCAGCGTTTTCTTCGTGAGGGGAGATTCTGGAAATCAAAGAATGAGGATAAAGGGGAAGAGGAGGCAGAGTCAAGTATCTCTTCCACCAGCAATGAGCAGGTGAGTGCTGCTACGATGCTAGCAATCAGGGCCATTTATTAAAGGGTACAAAGATGATGCATTTTTGATTAATCTACTATTAAATTCGCCTTGTGCTCTGTCTGCAGGTTTGTGATGACAAGATCTTTCAAGGGCTTATTCTTCTCATGTTTTTTAGCTCAGTAATAACAAGAATATAGATTTTCCTCTTTCCTTAGTTTCTTGGATGACCTCTCAGAAGCTTCAAAATGTTTGTCACAGCACCTTGATGAGACAGATCAAGATTTCTAAAGTTAAAAAGGAATGTTCAAGTTAAATGTCACGGATATCAAATAGACTGCAACACTGCCTTCTTGGAGTCCCATCAAGGGACAGCCCTGTAGCTGTTCAGCCTTTTCACAGCTGGAGTATGTTCACTTCAGACTGTATTCTGCCTTCAGATCCATGAGTAACACCAACAATGACATTTTCAGCAAGTCCAACAAAAGTTAGGTGCAAACATTTCATTTGCGGATCATGTGACCAGAAGCAGATTGAAGTCATTAAAAATAATTCTGCAAAACAAGAAAAATCATATTGCTTTTAACAAAGGCAAAGAGCACAAACAGCCAAGATACAAAACTTTGCATTTCCATATGGAAATTCCCTTATCACAGCCGAACCTTACAACTCATTCATTGTTCAAGAGGGTGTTATGTATTCACTATTACTAACTTGGCAGTAAGCTTTTTACAGCTTGCTGGATACTTCTCTGTATTTTTGGCAGCCCTTTCCCTGGCAACATCTTCCCTTATTTAAAACTGCTATAATCTCTCTTAAGTCTGTAAAAAAAAAATCTACGTGTTTTTTGCCCTCTTCATTTGCTCTTTTGTCAAAGAGGTCTATCATCCAATTTGGAGCTGAAAATTTAAGCCTTACAAAACTGTAGTAGTTTTAAGGGGATACACCTTATCAAAGAAGTTTTAGGGGGGTTTAGCCTGACTTGCTTAGCTAAGCCTTTGTAGCCCCTTTATTTATTGTCTTGTATGCAGTCACGCAACGGCATGTGATGAAACAGGAAAATGATCATAAAAGATGGCAGTGGCATTTTCCCTTTTTTTTGGAAGTGTCAGTCATAAGATCTGTGCCTTTTTACATATTTTTTGTTCCATTTCAACTGTTCATCCTTGGCTTGGTTAATGCTTATTCCTGTTTCTCTGTTTTCCTGGGTACAGGAACATTTATTCTAAAGCATGAAGTTCCATACCCCTCCAGTTATAAGCAAGTCTGGGTAATCTTACCATATTTATGTATTTACATTCTCTTTATAATCATTGGCATCCAAAAAGATCTGATGTCTAATTATGGGTCACTGATACCAGAATATTTCAGAAAACAAGTGTTTGAACTTGTGTGTTAAATTAAGGGGAATGGTTAAAAGTATTTTAGCAAATGCATATTGAATTTTGAACTGTTTAATTAATTTTTTCCTTCATGCAATCATACTCATCCATGATAATGTGAAAAGTTTATTGTGGGCATTTCTCATTTAAGAACAGTATTCAACTTTCTATTTGATACTTTAAATAATTGCAGATAATCACAGATAAAAGGCACATCAGTCATGTTACAATGAATGGCACTTGTATGAGCTGTTTTTTGATTGATTCAATATGCTTTTCTTAATGTTCACAGCTGAAGGTTACTCAGGAACCAAGAGCAAAGAAAGGACGACGTAACCAGAGTATGGAACTCAAGAAAGAAGTAAGCAACCTCAATTAACATGTTTGTAAGATGGCGAAGTAGAAAAAGTCTGAAATTTTAATAAACAGTTCTTCCATCACCTTTTACTAATTTTATGGTATTAATCTTGGAAGCTCCAGCCCCATAGCTTGGTCCTCCTTGCTAACAAACATAATTGTGTCTTCCACACAGAAACCACTTGTGTCATTCATTCTGTATCATGAATAAATCAAGTCAGCTTACAACACTTATTTCTTTAATGGCAAATTCAGGCTACTTAGTAAGTCTGTAGACAGCAGAAATTGGAAAGTGTTTTGCACTCTCGAGACTATTAAGTTTATGAATTGTCATATCCACCTTTGTCTTTGGAACTTCCTTATTCATCCTGCTTGCAGACAGAAGGATCCGCTAACCAAGGGCTGCATTATTGCATGTGTACACAAGGGGGCAGTTACAGAGAGAGCCATAAATCTCTTGTTTCCAAACTGCCAAGGACTTTTTCCTGGCCTTGTTCCAGCTGCATGTTGAACACTAAGAAAAATTTGCACATGTGCCCGCTCATTCCAAGAGGACTCAGAGGCCATTATAGAGAAGGGTTTGGGTATTTTTGCAGCAGATTTCTGTGGAATGGCACTCGTGTCTGAAATACAGACATGACCGTTCCTAATACCTGGTCATCTGCTTCCCCATTGTATCTGATCCCACAGGAGCCACCTTCATCAGTGGAGGCAGTGGCACATAGTTTGTACTACTTCCTGCAGCAGAAACTGTGTTTGAGTATAAGATAGGGAGACTACACTTCAGGATGTCTCATCATTTTAATTTGTGTTTTCAGACAAGCAAATGTAATTTGCTTCATTTATTAATGTCCTAACATTTGCCTTTTTAGCTCTGCTCATATTTGGTCAGTGATCCAGAAGTCAATCACAGTTACCTCTTAGAGATAATTGATTGCAAGAGGGAATGCACAGTTAGTCTTTTGATTGGCGTGAGCAGTGCGCCATCACAGACAGGCACAAATTCCAGTCCAGAGCAAAGCTGGTGTTACAAGGACTGTGTGCTTTGTCTCTACACTGTTAAACGAGCCATAAACATTAAAGTTAAAAAATATATCATTTGTGTCTGCAGGCATTTCAAATATTAATAAGAGTTTTCAGGAATATAGCTTCGATCTGTTCTAAAGAGCAGGAGCAATTGATGTTACAGTGTAGTAAACACAAGCAGCTAAATACAGTACAGTACATACAGTAACTATAACTTCTTTCTTGATAATTGTGTAATTACATAAAGCTTCTATGGTCATCCAAGTCTATTTCTATATTATTGGAATCAAGATGCAGACGCTCATTAGCCTTTCATCTTCAAAGTACCTTTGAAGTACTAATCAATCTTTGCAACTGTTCTGTGGATTCAGTGGAATATTACAGACTCCAGTGGAGCCTGTTGGGCCAGAATAAGCCCAGAGGTTGCCAAAACAATCCAGGCTCCTTGACCATGCAGCTACAGTCTCTTCAGGCAGAATGGTAGGGGGAAAAATATCGATAGCAAACCCTTGGTAATCCCAAGGGATCTGCAGTGATTCAACATAGCCTCTGAGGTTTGTCATACTTTTTGAGAAGAGAGACTGGTGAGTGTGGCATACTGATGCCATTTTGTGCTTTCTTTTGGAGAGCTCCTAGATTAAGCATGAAAAGCCTGACAAAAGAGCCTACCCACTGTCATGTTGGTTTTCCTCAGGGATCCCACACTCCATGAGCACTAAATGTCTATAGCAGACACCTTTCACATCAATTGCACTGGAATTAGTCATGCAACATTTTGTCTCAGGGGGACCTGAGTAGTTAAGAACTTGACTTGTTCTATTTTGATATCTAGATTTACAAGTTTGTTCTTTCTCTGTAGGAGCCAGAACCTGAAACTGAAGCAGTAAGTTCAAGCCAGGAAATTCCCACAATGCCTCAGCCCATTGAAAAAGTTTCAGTCTCAACTCAGACTAAGAAGTTAAGTGCCTCTTCTCCAAAAATGCTGCATCGGAGCACCCAGACCAGTAATGATGGAGTGTGTCAGAACATGTGCCATGACAAATACACCAAAATCTTTAATGATTTCAAGGACAGGATGAAAGCTGATCATAAAAGAGAAACTGAGAGAGTTGTGCGAGAGGCAGTGGAAAAGGTAACGCTTGTGGAACACCACCTACACTGGTTAAGGAGAGGAGAAGTGTGGAGTTTTGTCACATTCTTTTTTGGTTTTGTACCAGACACCTTTAAGAAAATGAATAAAAAATCTTTTCCAAAGAGACCACCTAAAAATAGTCTCCATTATTGCTTTTTAGACCATTTCTGTATCAACAGAACTACTTTAAACTGAAAATTTCTGGGCTTTTTGACTCTTGTCCAGTGAAATCAGTTTGTGATCCAAAACTGAAACTAATTGTTCATTCACAAGTGTCTATTTCCAAAGCTTTTGTCTCCAAGTGTAATTCTAAACAATGGCATTGCTTAAATGCTATTATAAATAATTCTTTTGTCAATCTTCTAACCTAAAGACTACATAATGTCACTGAAATGTGTTTGAATTTTCCTATCTAATAATAACCTGTTTAAAATTCAATGTCTAAGCCTGACCTGGTCGCCTTTGGCTGAAGAGAGCAGTGCAATTTAGAGGATGATTCGTCTGATTTCTCTTAACTATCTTTTTTAAGATGAATCTCCTTCTAGATGAAGGACTGTGGAATGAATTTAGGGAGTTTAAGTGTTAATCCTGCAGGATTAAGACACCAAGCTTTTACATACCTGAGCAAGGGCAAAGGAACCTCAATGAAAATGAATACTAAAAGATACCTCTTACTGGACTCAGGACTGTTCTATTTTCTCTTTTCCATTGTGCCTTTGCTGTTGATTTATATGCAGTTGTAAATTTGGAAAAGACAAAATCTTTTTCTAAGGTAAAGTCACAAATTTGTAAACTGATCATTGACAAAATATACATAGAACCTATTTAGCTGCTTTTGTAGATGTCTAGCAGAGTAGAAATACAGTGATATTTTTATTTTGAACATTTCTTATTTTGTTATAACTCTTTAAAAGCACCTTTTGCTTTCTAAATAGAAGAAATCTCTAATTATCTGATCTCCACCTACAGCAGAAATAGGGGTTTAAAGAGTGGGGGTTTAAAGAAGATAACTTTTATTCCAGTAGCTGTCCCCTGACTTGTTTTGCTGACTTTGTTATGGCAGCTGCGTACAGAGATGGAAGAAGAGAAAAGGCAGGCTGTAAACAAAGCTGTGGCCAACGCACAAGGAGAGATGGACAGAAAATGTAAGCAGGTAAAGGAGAAGTGCAAAGAAGAATTTTTAGAAGAAATTAAGAAACTAGCAGGCCAGCACAAGCAACTGATTTCCCAGACCAAGAAGAAGCAGTGGGTAAGTGTCAAAAATTTGTCACAAGAGAGTAAGTGGAAATGTATAATGCATACTGCAGGCCAATTGAAGGTGATTTCTTACTTACTTTTAACTGTGCCTCTCTTTCACTGGTCTTTCAGTTTTTAGGCCTTCTCCTAAATATTATTCTTTTCAAATTTTCTCAGAATTTCAACTGGATGTTCTGGTTACTTTCCATCTTAATCTTTTAGTGTTAATAGCACCATCTTCTCAAGTATCAAAATGTTTTTTTCTAAGTGCAGTTCTACTCCATATAAGACATGCTTCGCATTATGTTCACACTCCTTTGATCTTGAGATTCCAGAGGGTACAATATCTGGCTGCATCAATTTGGAATCCCCTGCTAATAAGGCTGGTAGTAATATCCTTTTGGCTTTTTTCTTTCCTTCCTTTTTTTGCAGCTCTTTTCTATTCTTTTGTATTTAAGACATGACATTCTGAAATGTATTTATCTCCCTTGGTCAGTCCTTAAGCCAAATCTGCAGCATCGACTACAAAAAAATGTTGGAATGACCTTTGGAAAAGTGAAAACAGACACCTAACTTGCTATTCTATTACAAGTCACAAACTGTTCCCTGGTTTTGTTTGTATTGTGTCACATGTTTTCTTTTCAAGCCAGAGGTGTGTTCTCCCTGTAATAGTGTGTTGTTAGCCAGGAGCAGGGCACAGGTAGAAATCGCTGTGCTGAGGAGCTGGGAGCCTGCTACAAGCACACATTTTGCTATTACTTTGCTAATTTTCACAGAACAAAGGAATGAAATCCATCGTTCAGGAAGTCACACTGCACTGTGACAGCTGTCTATAACACACAGAGGGGTGGGTGAGCACAAGACTGGAGTTCTGCCTTGTCCAGGTGTCTCTGGGAAAGAGCAGGAGCCTCCACGAGGTGGCACATTGAGCCGAGGGACAGCCTGGTTTGCCTTCCACTGCGAAAGGCTGTTTGCTGCTGCTCAGCCTCATTAGTCCCCGTGCTTACACATGAAACGATGATCCCTGCAGGGAAAACTCTGCTCTGCAGAAGGGTGGAATAAATACTCTGGCAAGACAGTTGATCGTTGAATATCACAGTTGTGAGTTTGTTTTTTGGAAAGAGCACAATTACTTTAAATGCCAGTGCTCCTGTAGAGTCTTATTTCTGTTCCTCATATAGGTTTTACTGTGGATATTATGATGGTGCAGTGCTTGGGTCTTTATCAGTGAGAAAATTCTTCCCTATCTACCTGTCTCTGCAGACCAGAGATGTTACTCATATCTCATCTTGAACAAGTTACTGTGTTTGGTGTGGTGTCTGCTGGTCTCTGCATGCATGTGCTTACCTGTGGCACTGGAGAATGAAGTTGAATTGCTTTTGCCCACTACAGAATACATCAAATTAGCTCTCTTCTGTCAAAAGTCAAGAGTACACATGAGCCACTGCCGCTGTTTAGCTGACAGTTACTCAGTGCACAGTAACTCATTTGTGAGTCTGGACTCAGCTCTAGCTGCCTTTTGGTGGTTTTGAAGGCAGAAAAGGAACTGACTAGACTTACTTTCATCTGCTCCAACATCCTTTCCATATCCTTCAGCTTAATCAGAGAGCGCCCTGGTACCACATCACTGCATTTTATTATCATGTGCATAAAGCCTTTTACCAGGCAAGACAATTAAAGATATAAGGAGTATTTGGCAGTCTTGTCTGTTTCTGTGGCCTTGAACTATCTGTCAATCACCATCTTAAATGAAGGCATCAAACAGGCAGCTGGTTTGCATGTGGCAGGAGAGGGAGGATAAGGATAAACACCTTTGCAACTAGGCTGATGGGTTTGCCTGCCAACATACAGCCTTAGGCAGCTGGAGTTGGTCCAATTACACAACTCCCCAGTGATTTTTCCTTCAGTGGTACTAATGATGGTCCCTGGTGTGTAGTACTGCACTTGTATGCTGCTATTATAATGATACCTCCTTACCAAAATCTCATGTAATTAACACACATACTAAATGAGTTTTGGTGGCTTTGCTTTTTAATTAGAAGCAGAGACCTCTGGTTTTGCGTAATGCAGATGTCTAGGCTTGGGAATACAGCTGCTATTATTCACGCTGTATTTGTACTTTTTCATATCTGAAAAAAAGCCAGTCAGGATGAAGAGATCATTTTGCTGGTAGTACACAAGGGCATGAGAAGATATGCTCCCAGCCCTCAAAAGAGTAATGCAAGTTAAACAGCAACATTTCCTGTTGCTCTAACTGGTCACAGTCCCCTTGGCTTAGCCTAATTTAATTTTTATACCTGTAGAAAATTTGGGTTTAATACAGATACCTCAAGTAAACAGCAAACAAAAGGAAGAAATGCAAAGGGAGGGATAACAATCATGAGATTGTGCAGCTCAATGACATTCAGAAAACAGGCTGGAGTGCTGGTCTTGACAATGTTTCTGTTTTAGTTTCTCCTAGTTCTTTTATTTGTGTATTAGCTTTATTTAAATTGGTGCATAAGTCGTTTCTATAGGTAGCTCTTAACTCTGTTTCTTTCAAATTTATTTGCACACATATTTATTCTAACTTGCAACAGGTGTTTTACAAATGAATGAGCATTGTCTGTGATGTGTACTGCCTGAAAAAAAAACCCAAGTGATTGGTAATGTTTAGAAAGAGAAAAATAAAAAGAAGAGATCTGAGGCCAGCTGGCATTTTGCCTTCTGTGCCACATATGCTGATATTATTTCCCTTTTCTAAGTGGCCATTTACATCCCACACTTATGGCCAGCATATGTAAAGGGAAGTGCAAGACTCACAGATCAGTTGTCCTCTCCTATCTTAGCTTTTTTGATCTCTCCAAGCAAGCAGATGTGAAGCTGTTCTCTGGGCTGAGGCCCATGCTGCACATAATGGAGAGGCACAGCTGTTCCCAGCACCTTTCCAGCAGATGATCCTAATGGCTCCCATAGGCTTGTGGGCAGCCAGCAACACGAAAAACCAGGAAAACTGCACTCGAGAGGACACTTGTTTGCAGACATTTCTACAAAAAAACTTCCCAGGAGCTAAATTATAACAGGAAAATGGAGTGATTCCCTTCTCGTGCAGCTAGGATAGTCCCTTTACTGCTGATGTAAATAAATGGGTTTCAGTTTATCCAATGTAAATGTCAGCTTTCTTGGATCTATCTTTCAGTAGTGTGAGTTGTTGTGGTTTTTTATTTTGGTTCAAGGCACTTGAGTTTGTTTTCTTTGTAATTCTCTGTTTTATTAACAATGCTGTAGCTTTGCAGGACACACAAAGTAAATTGTATTATTCTGTGGTTTAATAGCAGCCTGCATAGGCTGTGTGATATCCCTCCCTCTGCTCCCCATCATGCAATAAGCATTTCAGACTGGATTCCTAAAGATACTGTTTGGTATTGAGCAGACTAGATTCAGAAAGAGAAATCTGAGGTCCTTAGAACCTGGTGCTCAAGGACACGCAGTATAAATGGTACCTTTAGCAGCAATGTCACTCTACTTTACAGAATTTTGTCAGGATGATAGTTAACTCTTTTGCAACACTCCTTTAGGGGGTAAAAAACCATCTGAAGACAGGGCACGTTGTCTGTTGGATGCTGTACCTCTTGGTGACCACCTGTACTGTTGATCAGCATGTTGTGTTCCCTTTTTTAGTTCCACAAAGGCCACAGGGTTATATTCCAAGTAGCTCTTCCAGCTACCAGAAAGATGGGAACATTCTGTGTGTTCTGAAGTAGAAATCCCCTTTGCTGCAACACTCTCCTGAACCAAGCAGTTCTGCATAAATCACAGGCTATGTAGCATCTTTCTTTCAGGTGTTTTGAGTCCCCCTGGCTGGTGTGAGAAGGGGCAAGAATCCATGCACCCATCCTGTGTACAACAGGCTTTCTCTGGTTTCTGGAAGACTTGGAAGAAAAGATGCTTTCTTGATCTTCTCAGTACCCCTGGTGGTTTTCTTTCCAGGATATTGCAGGGCTGTCTGGCAGTCAGCAAACCCAGTCACTATAGCCTCCTTACAGACCTGCCCTAAATGGGATGTAGCAAGCCACTCAATCACCAATTATTCTTGTCTCCTGGGATGGTGTTTTTATGACTTTTGAGATTTGCCTACACCAAAAGGATCTTCCCCAGCAGCCTGTGGACAGGCCAGGCTTGTAAAGATACCTTGGAAACATCAGTTTTCAAGCTTGTGCAGAATCTCTTCACAGCAGAAATACCTGTTGATTTATTATAGCTTCTAAGACATAGATTAGGATGGTATTACACAAATGTAGGGTTAAAGATGGTTCCTATACTGTGTAGGTGAAAAATGTCAGTCTAACATCCTGAGATAGTTTTCTTAAACAAGAGATGATTTTTTGAAAAGCAATAATCCAGACTCTGGAAAATGTGAAAGCACTGTGCAGATTTGCTAAAGATTTGTGTGAAAAATGCCCTCCTGCCTCTGGATGCCCCGAGCATAAATAAAAGAGAAGCACTGCTCTGCATGTGCTGGTGCATCCACGGATGAGGATGCTGGCAAGGAGGGATCCTACCAGAGTGGTAATATCATCTCATTTTTTCTCTCCAGTGCTACAACTGTGAAGAGGAGGCCATGTACCACTGCTGCTGGAACACTTCCTACTGCTCCATCAAGTGTCAACAGGAGCACTGGCATGCTGAACACAAACGTACCTGCCGCAGAAAAAGATGAAAGAGTCGTTCTTCCCTTAGAACACCAACCCGATATTTGCTATTCTCTGATACACCAGTTTTTGTTTCCAAGAAGCCAAAATTGTTTAGAATTTGCTTCCCATTTTGCACCAGCCTTTAAACACTTTTCGTAAAAGAAATTTTGCACAGTTATGTCAGTCTTCTGTTTCGTGCTCCTCCAAAATTTTTTCGGCAAAATGAATTTAACATCTGTGGGAGCAAGTTACTTTAAATAATTTTAAACTAGAGGATGTGTTGCATTTTCAGGAAATTTTAAAACATTTCTAGGTTTTACAGAGATTTTAATCTTTAAAAAGAGCAGATCTAAAAACAAAAAAATTATGCCAGTCTAACAAAATGAACATTTAAAAACTAGATCTGAATGTAAGAAGTACAGAACTGTTTCAGAAAAATGAAGCATACTACCTTGATGGAACATTTATTTCTTAACCTTGTTGAGCTGGTTTTGTTCAGCTTAATTTTACTGTTTAAAGGCATTATCTATTGGTTATACCAGTGGGTACATAATTGAATTTAGGGAACAGGGTTGACACAGCAGGTGCTAGTCCTGCGTATTTTTTCTTAAATATTTCCCAACTGTGTTTTATTTTCATTATTTCTTTTCAATATATAACTTTTATAACAAAATATTAGCTTTGATCTTGTAGTTTAAAATCACAGGGAACTGGGGTAATCTTTTACTGAGCTGGATCTTAGAGAAAAATGAATATTTAAATTTTGAAGTTTGCACATTTCATCTTTGTCCTAACATGATTGCTTGTAACAAGAATAAGAAAAGCCAAAAAAAACAACAAAAAAACCAACTACCTTTATTCATACTCGGAATTATGAGGCATAGAAATTACTTTATTACGCCCCCCTTCAGCCTTCCCGATTCAACATCATTTGACCACCTATGATCTGGTGTCACTTGGTCCATTGTAACTTGATAACAAAAGGAGAAAAAGCACTTAAGTTTCACAGAAGCCGTTATGTTTGTAGTAATGGGTCATTGCCTAATAATGAGCTCCATCACTGTACTCAGAATGAAGAATAATGCATGTTAATTTTCTTGTATTAAAGATGCCGTGATTTGTAAAAAGTCTGTATTTTGCGGAATGTCTGGATTAAGAAGCATTACCAATAGGAATGGATCGATAGTTGAAAAATGATTTTCTTTTTGTTTGTTTTATATATAGATATATGAATTGCATCCATGTTCAGAGACAATTTTTTAAATAGATGTAAAGCTTACTTAAATAGCTTTTCTTTTAAAGTGTCTCCACATTTTAGTTTCTTTCAAAGATTGGTCTTAGACTGAGTCATATGCCCATTAATCATCCAGCTATTTTTTGAGAAGTTAGAGGAATAATTTGTAAATATTTATTTAGATCTTTGATATTTATTGAAAGCAATTACATGATGGAACGATGGAAGCTAAAGAATCAGGAGGAAAGCCTTTTAAAAAGTTTTCTCTAGGATTTGTCAGGGTCATTTTAAAGACAAAAATGTAACTAAGACTTCTGTGAACTACCACTGAAATCCTGACCTTTTCTACTTATAAATGGTGATATAAGTTAATTGACTAGATACCGCCAAATAATGCCCAATGTGTTGAAGAAATTAAGTGGTAAGTTGATTGGAAAAAATAGTAAGTAGATGGTAACTTGTATTACCACAGCTATATTATTGCCTGATAAATGTGTAATTAACTTTTGTCGCCTCTGTGTTGTGACTGTAAAACACTTCACAACTAAAAATCAAACTTGTTCAATTACTTTACAAGTTCCAAAACTTCGATCCACCCCTATGAAGCAATTTATTGTGAAAATATTTTTGGTGTAAAATCATTCCAGAATATGTAATATTTAACTGATAGCTGCATGAAAGTAAGATTCGTGTTACTTTGGCTTTTTTGTCTCTGTTGACACGGTTGCACATTTCCAAGTTACTACAGCGTGAAAACTGTGTGTTTTAAAGAAAAAAAACAAAACAACAAAAAAAAGATTGTGGCCTGGTTTTGTATAAGTTTTAGGTAAAATTACAATTGATTGTTTTAGGAATCATGATTTAAAAATAATTTTTCTGCAAATCATAAAGCTATATTAAAGTGTTGAGCTTAGCCACTATGCACATTGTAATTATTCATTGTGGCTGTCCAGTTTATGATGCATTCTGGCATTTTGTAAGCTGCTCTGACTAGCAATATATAGAGTCATTTAATGTGTTAACATTGGTTAATAAATGTATTTAAAAAAACCCTTGCTGAGCGTTTGTTGATTTTGGCCAGTTGTCCTCACGTCCCTCGGTGGGCATGCATGAGGCTGCTATTTTTACTTGTCCTGACCTAGAGAGACCAGAGCTGTGGACAGGAGAAATGTGATTAAACTCCCAGGAACCTTGCTCCTAACTCGAGGGGAGCTGGCAGGGCCATGGAAGGGTTTCAGAATTTATCATGGCTCTCGGCACCAGCAGGGAATCTTTTCAGCCCAGGCAGGGCCAGCAGCCTCTGAGTGTTGCATTGATCATGTTCTGGTTATAATGCCACGTCCTGCCAGAAGCCAGACTGAAGGCTCCTTTCTCCCCACACTTCCTGCCACCAGTGGCCCCGCTCTGCCTTCTCCCCCACGCAGTAACCAGCCCTGAGCCCGCACCTGTTACATATTTTATAAATAAAGTAATTCCGTCCAGAGGGACTCAGAGGACTGCATGAATCCAGCTTCACCTGAATGGCAGCAGGATTTCCCTTGCCAAGGCAGTCCTGAACAGCACAGTTTCTTTCCTACTGGAAGAGCCAGGACTTTGTGCCAGTGAGGTGCCTGACGGAGATGAGAGCCCATCTTGCTGCTGCCCGTGGAGAATGTCCCACAGTCCCCCCAAGTGAAACGGCCACCTGGGGACAAGCCACAGGCAGCGTGGGTCGTCTTGGAGCCCTACTGGGACTTTAGGGCTGCAGGAGGGACACTCTGGGAATTGGTTCCACTGTGGTAATTTAAGAATTTCTTTGTGAGAATTAAGACCTGGCAAGGCCTATGAGTTCCAAGGATCCCTCAAAGTGTCTTTTTTTTTATTTTACTATCCAAACTTTTCTTGTCTTACATAAGAAAAATTTTATTCATTTGTCTTGATGAAACACCATTGAATGCTACATTTAATTAATTAATATCATTTAATTAATTGCATTTAACTAATAGCCAGCATAGTGACTCATATAAGCCAGTAAAGCAGGATCGGGAATAAGCAGTGTTCCCCTTGAGATCCCTCTCAGAGCATCTCCCCTTTTGGATGACTGCAGTCACTCTCCAATCACAACACTGCTCACCAGTACCCCAATGTCAGAAAGCCTCAGTGAAAATGCTCCTCCACTCCCTCTCTATATGCATTTGCCAGTTCAGGTGACACCAGTGGGGCCAGTGTTGGGATGAAATAGGTTAAATGCTTTGGACATGTCAAGGCAGTTTCCCACCTTCATTGGGTAACACAGATCGTCTGCGACCTGCCACGCTCCATCACATGTCCCACGCTGGGACCTGTCACTGCCAACTGGCACAGCAGAGGAGGTGAATTGTCCTTGCACTGCCCCAAATCTGCAAGTTTCCTTCCGCCAGAAATCACGGGGACAGTGGAGGTTTCTCTAAGTTCCTGCATCTTCGTCTTTGACTGCGCTCCTAGAGCATCAGTCTTAAAAGCTTGAACTTTTTATTGTTGACTTTTTTATTATTTTAATTTTATTTTTATTTTATAACCATTTTAACTTTGGCTACTTTATTTAATAAGGAGGAACTGTGGTTTCTGCCTTCTGCTTCCTTTAGGTGGAGTGAGCTGCCCAGCTTATGGCTCATCTGCCTTTCCAAATCTTAAATGACCAAGTATGTGAAATATGTTTGGGATTTGTTCCTGTTAGTTAGGGGCTACCCTGCCAACTTTAGCCTCCCTGAGCAGAGTACATATGCGATTTGTGCTTAGGCTTTCCAAGTGCTTTCATAAATCAAATTAGGGGGTTACCAAAACTAGAAAGACCCTTCCTGCATTGTTTCATGTTAAGGAAATGCAATTGCAAGTAGGAAAGTCCATCCATTTGTGAGAATACTAGAGTATTTTCGGTTTCAAGCAGGAGATATTTATAGGTGATGTAAAAGTTAAGAAAACTCCAACTATCTTGGACCTTCCAGACTCCGTATTTTATCTTATTAAAATCTCTCTTGCGTTGCCAAAAGGTTCAGAAGTATGAGAGATTCCAAGTAATGCTCTTTAAAAATGCCAGTTCTTAAAGTTTCAGTATTGTAAAATCAGAAGAACAAAGAGAGCCAAGGGAAAATTAACTCTAAATTGTCCCTCCTGGTCTCCATGGCCATGCTGGCCCTGGGACCTTTCCAGCCTCACGACCCTGAAGACACTAGTGAAATACAGAATGATGCCTTTAGGAATGGCAAACCGCAATGGACAAGCTGAAATTAAGTACAGCATCTGTTTTGTAGATAATTTGTACATATAAAAGGACTGATAATTGAAGATAATACAGAAGAAATGCCCAGGCAGAGCAATGTGTTTGTTTATGAAGCCGTTGGCCAGTCACTGTTAACTCCCTGGAGTGAAAACTAAGCTGCCGTGAAGCTTCAATGGAAATAGGACTTACCCTAGAGATGTACCTAAAAATAAACTGAGTTCTGCATCAGAAGACACTGTGAATCTGGTTACATGAAGTGCTTTGCTAGTGTTTTTAAAAGGGCTTCTGTAGCAGAAAACATTGTTTACTAATAAACCTAGAGTCCTTTCATTTTTAACTACTTCGTTGACAGAAAAGGTATCTTCTGTAGCCAGCCACTGAAGGTGGCTCGGAGTCCTGCTTGTTTGCTGCATGCTGGCTCTGCCTCTCCTCTGCTTGTGCTCCCATGGGAAGTGCATTTTAGAGCCAGCTCCATTCTTGGTCAGTGCTGAAGCACGATCACACCACACTAGGCCACTGCAATGTGCTTTTGTCCCCTGTAACAGGGTCTTCAAGGTAAAAAATGTCTTCATTAAAATCAAAAAAGGGAATCAATGCCTTGCACACAGCTGCTCTTGAAGACCCTGCCACCAGGGTAGAGTATTTTCCCTGGCGTGGGCCACCTCTCTATGCTTTATCTGATCGGGGCACCCACTCACTGCCTTTGTTGGGAGGTGTGGGAGATGTGTGGGTTGGCTTTGCTCTTGGGAGGAAGAGGAATGAGTCATACAAACCCTAAGGCACTGGCAGGGTTGTCCACTGCTGCCTGCCCTGCAGCTCAGCCCTTCTAAGGAGCAACACTAACTCCTTCCCAAAGGAAAAGCACGGCCAGAAACTCTGCCATGCATGGCTTATGTGCTGGAGAGAGAATTTCTTTGGCTGACACATCACTTGACTGAGTGACAGAGCCTTTCCTTGTCTTTTCACAAGTCTGTAAAGATCATGAGTGCTGGAAAGCCTATTAGTTTTCCCCCAAAGAAATGCAAGATGTGCAAGTCAGTCATTCAATTGATTCTTGTGTTATCCCACTGACGCTGAGCGAGCCAGCAGCATTTTAACCCTGGGCTCCCCAGTGCCAGTGGCTGCTGTGGCAGTGAGCCAAGCTGCTCTGTGCTGGCCAAGCTGCTGGGAGTTGGTGCTGGATGCTGAGGCAGAGCCCAGGACTGCTCAGCTCTTCCCACCAGCAGTGTTCCCACTGACTCTCTGTGTCGTATTTGGATGGGTGCAATGCTGTACTTGCAAAGAAGACCCCCAAGCCTTGGAGTTTATTTCCTTCCAGGAGCTGGAGTGGCAATGCTTTTTTGGATCAGGAAGAGGAACAGGAGGCAGGTCAGACAGCTGGTCACTGCTACAGGGACTGGATCTGTCCTGAAGTGCCACATCAATTCCAAGAAAGTTTTGAGCCACCTCAGACTTGTCCTGGTGCAGGAGCCTCCCTTCCAAGACTATGGACAATAATAAGCATCAATTGCCACAGGAAGGCAATTGTCCCTGCAGGGACAAGGATCTGCCCCTGGTGTGACACCCATGCCCAGAGCCTTTCTTTTTAGCCCAAGGCACCTGCAGGTACACTCTGTACAGAATCAGCTACAGAGGTAGAATCTATATATGGACAGCTTGTTCAGAATTTGATGGTTCTTCATCTCATCTTAATACTACTCAGGACCTCCCTGAAAAAAGGGAGTGTTTCCATCACTCCCAACCACTGCCATCACATTTTGGTGCAGCAAAGTGGTGTTTGGAGCTCCTGTCCCACAACAGTTGTTGCTTAAAAAAAAAAAAAAAAAAAA